>BMAU01019974.1:0-154389 GCA_019973935.1 Trichonephila clavipes | reverse complement strand
AAATATTTAATTTCATTTAAAATAAATTTGTTCCATGTATTTAAACTTGCTATTTCGAAAGATGGTTAGATATTTTTTTAAGCTTTCGATAAGAATACTGCTTTCACCACCGTGTGAACAGGTCCACGTCTAATGCGAAAATGAATAATTGGCATCGTATTCAAAGCAAGCGCCGATATTGGCGAGAAATTTGCTAAGCTCTGTAACCCTGCAGACTGTCATCCCCCTGTTTCCTTCCTCTCTCCTCTTCTGGAAAAAGTGCTGTTTATTTAACGACTTCCTTGATGTATTGGCTTCTCTTTGGCGCCATGCAATAACCTGGCTTCTCTCTTTGAAGATTTGTAATTTAAATATAAAAAGATATTGAAAAATTTTGAATACGTGATTTTTACGATGAATATGAGTTTTGATTTATCTTTTCGAAAATATATAATTTGTTTGATGTTCTTCAGTGTTTTCAATTTATGTAATGTAAGTCTAGTTCTTTTCTCTTTCTCTCTTTGATTTTTATATTAAAAATTGGCATTTATGGAAATTGTTTAATTTGAAATTTTGTATAGATATTTTTGTTTCCGAAACTTTTATTACAAATATGAAGAAAAGTAATTTCGATTTATTTTTTGTGATTATTTATTATCTTGGTAAATAATAATTTTTTTATTTACAAAGGTGTAATTTAGTGGTAAATGAAATTGTTGAATACATTTCGTACCTGACAAAGTTTTTGATTTTTTATCTTGTTGATTACATTCAATACCATGAAATTTCTCATTTTTGTACTCGAAGGAACAATTTAATTTCTTATGAATTATCGTTACTAGTTCGATTTCTTAAAGATAAATTATATATATTGAAAATTTGGTATAGTCTTAAAATTATTGTGACGAATTTGAGGGAGAGAGAAAAATAAAAAACAACTTATTTTTAATACTATAGGTAATTAAAATATTAATCACTGTGAGTGAAGACTTGTCTAGAATTTTTGATGGTTTGATTTCAGATAGTTTTATTGTACTTGGATTAAATAACTCATGTCTAAATTCCTTACATATATGAAAATGAATATTGTAAAGGAAATGTTTCTGTATTATAAACCATTAATTCCATTTTCTACTACAGTTATGCAGTGTAATGGAATCTTTGTAATTTTGGGATAACAAGATGATTAAGATGTGTAAATATTTCTTAATCTAGAATGTTTTTTAATTACTCAGTTAGTATTTTATTGTGTTTCTTTTGCTACATTTTATTTTTCTAGCTTTCTAATTCAATTTAGCTGAAGAAGTTTTAATCTAGTTTTTATTTTTCTTTGTTATGTACAGTTTAAATTTTCTTAGTTCTTTTGATGTAATAGTGTTTTTCTTGATATATTTTATAAATTTTTCAATTAAACTATATCCTAGCCTTTCTCATTAAATCACACATATGTATAAGAAGTTGTAGTTGTAAAGAGGGGAATTTAGAATCTTTTAAACAGTTCATTTAAAAGATTCAAAATTCCCATTTCTACAAGACAAGATTCTTGTTCATTTTCTAAAGATTGCTCTTTAATTTGATCTTTCAATTATTTATTCTTTTGCAGTAAATATCAAATTTAAATAATTGAGTACAGTAAAAGTAAAATAATTGAATATAATAAGAACAATACAATACTCTTTATATAATACTTTAATTACTTTACTTTTTTGAAGGAAAGAAAAAAAATTAAAAGATAATTATTACTTTCAGGGAAGTAGTTGATTTTAAATAATTTGAATTATATATATATGTATAAATGTAAGAATAATTAAACTAGATTAAAAATTAAATTCCCTATCTAGCACTTGACTCATCTTTCTCAGTTCACATCTTCAAGTATCAAACTAATCACCCATTTATTTCTTCCGAACATATGGCCTAGCCAATAAACATGTCTAATTCCAGATCGTTAGATTTAATAGTCAACATATGTCAACATTAACTTTCAAATACCCTCTTCAAATCCACAATACTTACCACATGTTTTTCAAGTGTTATCTACTTGAAACCACCACCATGGCGTGCTTTTTTCCTCCCTGCTCTCAGTGTCAGAACAGATGTAGAAATGATCGAATAAAGGTCTTCCTTTTTAAAACTTTAATCTGATTCTGTCTTCAAAATCATGACACAATTAAAGTCAGCAGGATTTTTTATCTGCGAATGGATTTAATGTAAAAAGCTGATCTTTTTATAAAATAATTTTAATATAAAAACGAACGCCAACTTTGGCAATAAATTATATCTAGAATTTGATGGAACGCTGAATGCACTGTATGCCTGTATATGAAGACGTCAGATTGCCGGAATAAAAAATGATTCAGGAAAAAAAACATGCTAATAATCCTTGGAAGAACATCACTCTTAACACCGAGAAGAATGCAGTGTTTACCGCCGAACGATATTCTATCTGCTGAAGAGGCCATCCAGTTTACCGTGAATGGAAGAAACATTCTAATAGAGAGAAAAAGAAAAAAAAAGCATGAATCCCTTATTCTCCCATGATGAAATATGTCACTCCCTTTCACCATAAAAATAAAAGGAAAAAAATCTTCGCCGGAAAGTCTGCACAGTAATATTGTGAATTTGACCACCATATAATAATAGTGAAGTACCGACATTGAAAGAAAAATAAATAAATAAAATTTTACTAGTGAAATAACGTGACAACAGCATCTGGATTACCGTTCACCAAGGGTTTCTGCCGCTGCAAAGTGGAGGTCAGTTAAATTGTATATTTCCATTTTTAGTAACATTGAAATAACTGAGTTTTGCTGAACAGAACTTTGCGAAAAAAAATAATACATGATATGATATTTAATTTTTATAATATAGTTGTGTTAAAGGAGATATTTTCTTTATATTTTAATTGAGAAAACAAAGTATATAGGTTTTGACATACAAAATTTTGAGAAGTTTTAATATACTTCTCATAATTTTATCTTAAGATGTCAAATGAGTTAACAGTTATGATAGAAATTGGTGTTTTAAAGTTGAAAAATATAAATTAAGTTTTTAGAAAAATGATTAATGTACTAATACTAATGATATTGATTTTGATAAGAAACACAAGTAAAATCATGTTGCATTCTTTTTTCTCCACTGAATTTAATTGTTTTGTTAATTATTTTATTCAGCAGTAATCTTATTACATGTCATTTAAAATTTTTTCATTTTGAAATTGTGTGTTTTGAGATACCGGCCATATATCAACATTCACTATTTCTTAAAATTTTCCTTATCTAAATTTAAAATTAATTTAATAACTTGAAGTTTATGTTTGGATATTATACAGTGGATGAGGGAGAATACAATTATTATAACTTTGTATATGTCTCGAAACATTAAGAGGACAAACTTGTTTAGTTTGATATGTATACCTCTCATTGTTTTTTATAAGCATCTCTGAACTTCTGTGAGTTGATCACGCAGATTTCTCAGAGAGATGTGTTCAAAATTAAGTAATGTGATACAGTTTATATTAGTGAATATGGGATGTAAGAGAAACTCAAGAATTTTTGTCTATGAAACGAATTTTTAGAAGGTTACGGAAAGATTCCAAATATTGTATGTGATATTGTTAAGTTACAGTGAATATTGAGAAAATTTTCATAAATACTAAAGGTGATTATTGATGCGAGTCCACTTTTCCGACTCAAAATTAATAAAAAAGAGCTCTTATATTCTTATATTCCTATTTTCTTATAATGTTTATATTTTATAACACATATAAAATAAAATATTGTTTATTGTGTTGAATAGTGCATAGAAGTTGTGTGTTATACACCGTTTTCATATTATTAATAGTTTCATTTTATTAGTGTCTACATTTTTGGTAAAATCCTAGGAGAGCCCACACCCTTGGCGACAAACCGAAAAAATCGCCAAGCCGGAACAAGATGGCGCCAAGCGAAGTCGACAATGGCGGGAAAAGGTGGATGTGTAATGAAAATATATGTAAACAATACAAAAATTAAACATTTAAGATAAAAAATATAAAAACAGCACTTACTTTCTTACTGCTGATCTTTTCCAAGTGGAGGGTACAGCGTAACAGATTTTAAAAAGCTTTAAAGGTCTCATCGCTCAGCGAATGATCGTGTGAGCACCGCCATATTTATTCTGCGAGGTAATGGTCAAACAAACATTCGGCGTGGCTGGTACAATTTCAAAGAAAGCGTTTTATTGCCGACCATGTTGGATCATGCCGATTATTACATTTAGGACATTCATAACTTGAAGCAATCAATCCTTCCTTCATACACCATTCAATCAATTCTTTCTTACCTTTCGCATTCAACAAAGTAAAAAATTCTAAAGTATATTCCCACACACACACAGCCAGCCCGGAGCCCAACAACAAAATGAAATTCGAAATGCGTGCCCACAATATATGAAAATGCTAGAAATAGTTAAGGTTGCCACATGCAGTGTTTAAAAAAAAGTAGGATTACCAAGATGGCACAATTATCGCCAACCAAAGTAATTCGCGCCAAGGGTGTGGGCTCTCCTAGGAGTGAACCACATTTTTTTTTTATCTTTTTAAAAAATGTATTTCATATATGCAAAATGTGTGTAACAATATAAGGTATTACTACGATGGCGCCAGAGTAGATTTTTATACAAAATTATTATTTTAATCTTTGTATGATATATATTTTTATATTTACTATCTTATTGTTTGATATATTATTTTGTAATATAAATTTTTTTTTAAAACAATATCTACTAGCTATAATACGAATCTATTATTATGAAGAAATAGGAGGAAATGGGAGCTCTTGTTCTAGATGTCGAATAGATTTGAACAAGCTAATCTTCAATTATATGTATAGAAATTCATTTTTATCCATTAATATTTTGGAAATGTCATTACTGTGTTTGTTGTTATAGTTTCGTTTATTGTATTGCATTTTGATTTTAGTATTCCTATTACTTAAATATTTCTACTGTGTGTAATATGTCTTTCTAAATAATGTTATGCATTGTTTTGTGTTTGTTGAAAATTGATTAAGTTTGTAAAGAGAGAAAAAACCACGCCATGACTCCCTTTTAAAATTGGGGGAGGGGAATGTAAGGATAATTAAACTAGATTAAAAATTAAATTCTCTATTTAGCACTTGACTCATCTTTCTCAGTTCACATCTTCAAGTATCAAACTAATCACCCATTTATTTCTTCCAAACATATGGCCTAGCCAATAAACATGTCTAATTCCAGATCATTAGATTTAATAGTCAACATATGTCAGCATTAACTTTCAAATACCCTCTTCAAATCCACAATACTTACCACATGTTTTTCAAATGTTATCTACTTGAAACCACCACCATGGCGTGCTTTTTTCCTCCCTGCTCTCAGTGTCAGAACAGATGTAGAAATGATCGAATAAAGGTCTTCCTTTTTAAAACTTTAATCTGATTCTGTCTTCAAAATCATGACATTTATATATATATATATATAGTATAATATAAAAAATCTACCATAGTACATGAATTTTGGAGAAGCATGGCTAAATATATTCCAGCTGAAGCTTCAGAAGAGAAAAAAAAAAGAGATCTCAAAATTCTTGGGAGCACTTATTTTCAGAGTATGAGCATTGTTGTGATTATCCATGGACATTTTTTCATAAGTGCTACTACCACTGATAATATTTTTATGGTTATATATATATATATATTAAAGTGTAAGTAAATTTCTGTAAATAGTTTTGAGATATATGCATTTATTTATGCAATATGGAGCATTAAGAAAACATGACAATTAGTTTTACCAATGTAGTTCATTTAAAATATTATTGCTTAATTTCAATATCAGAACTTTATTTATTCTGATTTTAATGAATGGGAGAAAAGAACCAAGAACAGTTAACTAATGGGAAAGAACTGTCTGAGGATTTACCTTAAAGGTCCCCAAACTTTTTTGTGTCATAGGCCTCTTGCCATGTTTTTTGGTTTTAGGTAGACCCTTGCTTACCTAATATTGTATATTTTCTAATTTATTGACTTAATTGTTTTTTGACGTTTTGTACTATTACTTACTTCAAAAGAATTAAACTTCTAGTTATAGTGAAGAGTATAGTATTTAAAACTTAATTTAATTAATTTATATGTTCTTCATGAAATTTAATTAATACATAAAATAACATGTGCATAAAATACCTGAACAACAAACAAATTCTTTTCTTGGAAGGATGAATCTGTGGGACTTCAGTAACAAACTTTCAACATTTGGTAACAATTTTGTCAGGTTTAACATTAAATGAATACCAGTGGTTGAATGGCTAGTGTATAACGCTTCCACACTACAGGTCTGAGGTTCAAATCCTGGGCTTGGCAAGGTTGACTTAGCCTTTCATTCCTTCAACGGGTCGATGAATGAGAGCCAAGCTTGCTTGGGAACTGGGGGGTTTGCATCAGACTGACCACCTGACCGGCACATCTGCTCAAGCACCTCAGGGCTCAAGGTCACGTATACTCTTGGCCCTCATGGGCTGTTGCGCCACTGAGTTAAGTTTTTAACCTTAAATATCCTCTGTTAGTAGTGTCCACACAGTAATTTTTTTTCCTTTCTTTTTTTTTTTTTTGGAGATAAGCAACCGTGCTGAAACTCCTTCTGACTTAGAAAAGCAATTAAATATTTTCTTGCAATATTCCATAATTCAGGACAAATAACATGTATTCCTTTTTTAAATCAAAATTGCTGGCATCCATTTCTAAACTTTACTTTAAGATATGGGTTAGTGCCTATTCCAATATGTTTCTATTGTAATATGACATTTTTTTTCAATGTCACCATAACAATTCATTGCCTACTGGGGTAATTACTATATATATAGTAAAAACATTCTCAAACCTAGTTTCAAAACTTGAATAAAAAGCATTTAAATGTTGAATATAGGTTAAAACGTCCTGACAGATTGTCTGTGACAAATTGAGAAAATTCGCACCATCCAATATTATCCTTCTTTACCTTAATTCTGGAAAGAAACGCTGAAACGAAACTTGTTTTAAAAAAATTTATGCAGTCATCTTATAACTGCAAATTAACCACATTAAATTTAGTAAATAAATCTGTTGCATAGATAAATTCTGGTTTCTTTGATTAAATTTTCTTTTAAAATTAAAATCATGACCTGGTTTACCTGGTCATTATCTTAGACACCCCATTTACACTTCATAGACCCCCAAATTATTTTTTCACTGATGTGGACCCCTTGCAGGTCATCATAGACCCCCGGGGGTTGAAATAGACCACTTTGGGAATCACTGATTTACCTGGTCTTGACACTAAAGAATGCATTTAAAAAAAAAATTATTTTTTGGCAAAACTGTGAGTAGGGCAGTTTTGCTCATTTAAATGAATTAGTATAAAAGAACAGGTTGTTCTAAGGGTTTCATTCTTAGATATTGGCTGTCAAGTATTTTTTTCTTTCCAAAGTAATGTACTTAATGGATTGCATTTTCTCTCTAAACAATTACATTTGGAATAAGCAGTTTTAATATATTAAGGTTACTTGTTCAAATCTTATTTCCAATAAAATTTGGTCTTATTGTAGAGTTAATTTATTTGGGTTCTCAAATTTTTCATGTTGCTATAGTATGGATATTAGAAGAGTACAATACCAGCTAAGATGTCATTCTTCTCATTTGTCCCTTGTTAAACATTACAAGGTGTTGCTTCTAAATTCATTGTTAATAAATTATCAATCAATATTTAATTTAACTGTGGCTAGTGTCACTAACTAAATATTATTGGAACTACTCTGAATGCATGACATTTTTTTTTATAATAAATTGCATTTTTGTTTTACATTGATGATGGGGGGGGGACTAATCCATTTAAGCAATGCTTAAAAAGTGTATTTTAATGAAAAAAAAACCATATTAATTTAACTTATTGAAAGGGTTATTATTTTATTTCTGAAATAATATTAATGCAGTAAGAAACATTTTATGTAATAAGACACGAATTACATTTTAATTGCATACAGTTATAATTTTTTAACATACATATATATAAATAATTAAAAAATCTTGTATAACTGATCAACAATCATACTGGAAAATACTGAATGTCTTAGGAAAAAATATATATCAATTGGATGATTATTAGTATCTAAACAAATTGACATAGCTATAAAACCTAACTCTTATGACTTTTTTCTCTTCTCAGATTTTTCTACTGAAAAAGACTGTGCTTAATTGTATTTCATTCTAAGGATAAGACTTCTCAATTTCTTTTGAAGTTTTTTATTCTTGGATATTAATGGAAGTTACATTACATATATTTTTATCACTAGTTAAAATGTGTAAAAAGTACTAATTTTTATTTTTATTTATGAATAAATTATTATTTTTTAATTATTTAAATTCATCAGCTTCAAAGAGTTTTAATTATTTATGGTTGTGATAGTAAGTACCCTTTTTTCTTTTCAAAATGATAGAAGCAATTTTTTCAAAAATTAATAATTATGATGTTTTTTTATTTATTATCAATTATATGTATCACGAAATGTAATGGTATTTAGTTTTTTTAATGTTACAAAGGATTTAGTATGTTGTTTTTTAAATTAACAGGCATATCAATATGCTGTACTTGCTGCTGATTCTGACATTAGAAATGATGAGTTTTGTCTTTATGTTGACGAAACACGTTTGATTTATCCAAAACAAAAGTCAATGTCTGTAAGTATATCATAATGATTTTGATACTTTTAGAAATGTTAATTTTACTTCATTTAAAGCAATACTGTGGAATTTTTATTTAAAATCAGCAATTACTCATTGGTGACTTATTTATTTAGCATTAATACAAGTGATAATTTTATGAAAATATTATTGTGATTTGATATTATCAGCAATGTTGGTATACAGCTTATTGGAGTGGTGTAGAATCATGTTTTATTAACAGTGACAAAACTCAGAATGCTAAAATAATAAAATCCTCTATTTCTAAAATGTCTTCCTCAGAATCAATTCATTCATTATTGTAGATGCTTAAGCTAAAAAAAGAGGGAAGGGTGGTAAAACAGTAATGAAGCACTCACTAGTCCAATCATGTGAAAAAAATCAATCTGGATTAGAGCTATTCTTGTCAAGAATTGTTCTGTTTCTTTGGAGAAGAATATTTAATAGATCTCATGTCCATAAGCCTTTAATATATGCAAGATTCAATCTCAACTCGACAATGAGTGGAATGTAAAAATGAGTTTAAAAAATATATAAGTGGTGAATTAAACATGTGAAATGTGGAAAAGATTGAGCTATTTATAGAAACTGATTGTTTAAAATTGTTTTATTTAAAATAAAAAGTATTGTATTGTCAAGATAGGAATTATCTTCTCCAAGGTCTTTTTTATGTTGCTATATGACTCCTTCAAAATATATTAATTAACTATATACTGTACAGAAAAGCAACTTAGAGATTAAATTTGGTTCTTGTAGGGCTTATTTTATTTATAGTTCTTCTCATCATTGTTTTATTTACGGACTTTTTGTTGAATGTATGACAAATTGATCTATTTAATATTTTTTATTGTTTATAATAAATTTGTATTATATATAGAGCTTGATTTGATTGACTTGGTTGACCTTTTATTTAAGGCCCTTACGGGGGTCTTTTAAATGCACTGAAAATGTAACAACACTTTATTGCTATGAAATCATATCATTTACATACACAACTTTTGCTGAGAACATAAACTACTCATATAAATCCAACCTAATGTGCAAAAATATCAGAAATAATCTAGACATTTTTAAAATTTGGAAAAGTACATATGTCCTTGCTTCCAGAATTTTCTTATGCCATGCTTGACACTCTTTAGCATTGTACCTGATAATAGTGCCTCATGTATGCATTTCTGTGCACAAAGGTATGAGAGACAGCTTCAAAAGAAAGTTTTGATAAAATATGCCTAAATACACATTCATAATGCTTTATTTTATGGAAAGGAATATTTTGTTACACTAAAATGTCTGAATTTGATTACTTCATAAACACTAATTCTACTTTTTTTGTGAAAAAGATAGGGGTAATGCTAATAAAAAATATTGAAGTAACCCTAATTTATGTCATGAGGGATGCATATTTTGCTTATACTTACTCCCCATGACATCTTAAAAAAAACAATTGTATTATAATTCTCTTTCCAAATTATTGTTATTAAGAGAAATATAATGATTTTTTATATTTTTCTGATAAAAAACAATTTAAAATATGAAAAGTGAAGAGTTTTTTCTTATATGACACTTCATTATATGAATTTCAGTTAGTAACAATAACTATTAAATATAATATTAAACAATTTTTTCTTCTGAATTTCAAAATAATAAAATTTAATTTTATATGAATGACATCTGCAGATAATTTTTTACCCACTATTGTTCTAATCGAGTTATAAAATTAACTATTGTAATATATCTAAAACCTCATATGAGTTCTTATCCTTTCAAGTTAAAATTTTGTGTGTCATCTTTCATCCAAAATCTACTAAATATTTTTACTGTTGCATAATCCTGTATTTGTATCTCAATTATATAAATATGCCATATATTTTATTCACACTTTTAAAATTGTCCAGGCAACAAATTCATTAATCAAGTCTAGAAAAGTATTTTACATAAAAGTGCTTATATAAAATATAATGGGTACATAAAATTATATCTTGCATAATCTTAAATTTTGTAATGTGTAATGTAATGAATATTTTTATTGTTGAGAAACTAAGATATTAAATCTAACTACAAAAAAATAAAATATGAATTTGAAAGTAATTCTTTAACATAACTATGTCCTGAATTCTGTTCAAAAGGATTTACTGCTACAATACATTTTACTTTTTCATTTGCCTTTTTAAAAAATTTGCATTCTATGCTTCAATCAAAATTACATAAGAAAGAATCTCCTGATAATTTCTGCTCTGGTCCATAAGGTTGAGGTATAATATGGTTATTTTTATTTCCTTTAAGGAAAAATTAGAAAGAAAAGGGGGAAAAAATTATCTGAAACTGTAATGTATTTTTTTCTGAAAAAAAGAAGTAAAACAAGTTGTACCTGAAATTATCTTAGAAAAGTAGTCATCAAGAACATAATCACTTATGTTTTTTTTTAAATGTTATGTTTCTGAAAAAATGATCATTGGAGATCTTTTTTCATATACATATTTTGTTAAGATCCTTTTTACCAGCATTCCATTTCTTATTTTTCAAATGAATGTTGCTATTTCTGATTCTTATAACATTATGCCAGTAGTTAGTATCAAATTTGAGACAAACATGGAATCTTTGTACAAAAGAGTATTTATGAGATAGTAATTCCACTTAGCAACAAGGGCTGCAAAAAGAAAAAATATGGCAAAGTAGTGGTTGAAGTGGATGGTTGCTATGATCTAAGGTAGAAAGTTGGGAATAAATCAATGTTTTTTGAGCTTTTCATTACAAATTTTATCCTTTTAAATCTATATTAATAAAGTAAAGATTAACCGTGTGTGTTTCACCTCTACAGCCCAAACTAAGCAACCCAGAAGTATGAAACTTGGCACATAATTATTCTAGGTCCTGATGATGTGCACTACGAAGAGTTTTTTCCGAAATTCGCTTTAGATTTTTTTAAATTACATTTTTAAACGATTTTTCTATTTTTTTTCTTTATCAACTGGGTTTTTAGTTAGTTGTTTTGGCAACAGTCTTATTTGTTTTGAATAGCCATTTGATTATTCCAAACCATTTTTACATTCAACGTTTTTTATCCTTTTACGTAATTTTTTTTAAAAAAAAGATGTAATTTAATTAATGTTAGAATTTCTACTATATTCTAGGTTACTTCATATTTATTTGTTTATTTTATTCATGTTTAAATTTTTTATACTTAAAAAATTTCCTTCAAAATTAGAGCTTAAGTTTTCTTTTTTTAGATAACCTTATTACAATGTAGGCTTATTTTAACTATTTTTTAAAATGTTAGTTTGTACTAATTTTATTTTTTTCCAGTTGGAGGCTTCCTAATATATGTTATTTATGATAATATTTTAGGGAAATGGTTTATGATATATGTTTTTCTTTTATCTATTTCAGATTATTTCACTCATAGTTCCCATAGCTGAAACATACTACTGCTATTACTTTTCTGTTAAAATTTTTATTTATATTTTCATTCTTTCATTTCTCTTAACCTTTTTAGCATGTTATTTTTCTCTTTTGCATTCATATATATGTTTTTGTGAAATTATTCTTTTCTGTGAAGCGAAATTGCAATATGAGCACTCATTAAAAAATTATTTTTCAATGAGGGTACACTGTTCTGCAATGGCTCTACCTTCTTTAAAATGTATTGTGCTTGCAAAAAAAAGCTCAATTTTATTCATTGCGCTACAGGGACACAATGAGCGATTTTTCTTTCTATATATGCTGTTGGACTGTTATTTTTGTTTGTTTCTCTGATTTGATTCTCTTTTGACCAGCAGCTGCTGCACCTAGGGCCTTTTCCTGGAAGTTAGTTTTCACTGTGTAATCAATTGAAAACAAACATACATACATTAATTTATCATGTAACTATTTAAATTGTGATGTACCAAATTATTAATGAATTACACATATTTTTATTCAACATCGTCTATATATGTATACCAATAAAAGAAACAGTTTACGTGTTTCAGCTGTACCGGCATAATTAAGAAACCCAGAAGTCTGAAACTTGACATGTAGAAGCTGTAGGTCATTATCCTGAACACCTCAAAGAGTTTTTTTTTTTTCGAGATTAGCTTTAGATTTTTTTTAAAATATCAATTTTTAAGCGATTTTTCAGCTAAATGGAGATATGTCATCAGATGTGTCAAGTCAACTTTGTGAAAATTAATGTTAAGAGCAGTTTTTTGGGGTATTTTAGCTCATTTTATTGATAATATATTTATTTTTTAGTTTTTTTTAACTCTTTGTGGTGGAATTACATTCGTTTTTCGAAAAAGTTGTCGTAAAAAAAATGTTCCTTCTAAATTTCATTTTTTGGATTTGCAACACAAATATGATAACATTAGATTCTCCATGTCTTAGGATATGAATTGTTTTGAATTAAATTAATACTATAATTTCTATTATAGTGTCATACAGTTTTATGTTTGTTTATTTTCTAAACTAATTTTTTCTTGCTTATTGTAGTTTTAATGATATGATACCGTGACTCAAGTTTTTAAGTAAAAAAATGATTTGTGAAGTTTTTTGTAAACAAAAGCTTAGATAATGTGGTACTTATGTATTAGTGTCACCTCAGAAAAATTGATTCCATGCGAATCACACCTTGATACCATATGGCTGTGGTGATGATTATACGTAAGTACTGATAATAATTACTTATTTTTCAACACAAATATCAGTGGATTATTTAAGACAAGGAAATTCACTTCTTACCTGCTTTTAATATTATGTTCAAAAATAATAATAATCTGTTACAAAAAACTTTATTGCTTTTATTTGTTCAACGACAAATTCTAAATCTTGCTTATTGTAACAATAATGTTGTAAATCCTAGCTAGCAGTATAACAAAAAGAAAATATAGTGATAAATTAAACTAATGGAAAAACAGTTAATAAATTCTTGAAATATATGTTTCAAGAATTCATTAACGCAGTACCTTTTTTTTTAAAAAAAAACTTACCAATGAGTGAAATTTGAAAATTTTAACTTAAAAATTAATTCCTTAAAAAAATTTAAACTTTAATAAAAACATTTGGAAACACAAGTTTATTTTAAGCGAAGATCAAAGCTGCTAACTTGGAGAGTTATTTTGAATGTACACATTGGTGCGATAAAACGCAAGTACCAACATTTCCTTCCATTCCATCCGCACTTTCATTTACCGCAGCCAAAGTGGCAATTTTTTTTCTTTTTCATATGAAACATGTAAGAATCTATTGTTTTGATATCGCAAATTTTGCTGAGGTGACGCTGATATGTAAGTACCCTTTTCCTCTATTGTCAAATTCCATTGTAACAAGAAAGTAGAAAAATGTAACTGAAAGAAATGACGACTAAAACTAATTGGGATTAACAGATTGCCAGTATTGTGTGCTTTAAGTTAAATTTTTTTTTACATACAAGATTTTTTTTACATGTTTTTTTTGTATTATCAATCTAGGGTTGTGCTTGGGCTATAATTTATCTGATTTTGATATCAAGGTAGTAAGCCCCAAAGTAATTAAAGCTTTAAATTAAATCATTGCCTGAATATCGGTACACTTTAGCGTTACATCTTGCTTCCAACCTAATAGCGTGACAATTTGGTCTGGAAAAGCTTATTGTTCTTTTATTGGCTAATTCCATGTTTCATCAGTTGCAAAATAGTACAAAATTATAGCTGACTAGCCATTATCCACCCGCTTCATTGTGTATTTCACGTTGTATAAATGAATACTGTTGTTGTTGTATTGTTGTGGCTAATGCCACCTGTCTGACGTAGTCAGAACGAGGCCCACGAAATTCATCGTGGCATGGGCAAGAGGTACGCCTGTCGTTGGCCTTGAGCACCATACAGGTGACAGTGCGATTTAAGCTCAGTGAAACTTCCCCGAAGGGACGATAGATGGCGACACGACCTCTATCTCCACCTCCACAATTTCTGCAAGTGAACTGAAGGGGAGGGAAATATTTTCCAGTTCCTGCGCTAGTGAATAAGCCCACAAGACTACGGACCCACTGATTTAACGAGCACGTACTCCGTGTGCACTCGGAGAGTATTTGGTGACATCGAGCATCGAACCCAGGCCTTCCGGTCTGGAGTCCGATGCTCTAACCACTAGGCTACCCACGGCCCCAATGAATACTGTTTACATGTATTCATAAATTTTTTATATCTAGCATTAAGAATTTAATTGTATTGAAAAATATATTTATAGCTGTAACTCTCCTCTTGATATAAAAAGGTCAGAATTAAGAATTTCTAATATCTTAAATAGAAGTAGAAAGATTGTTTGCGCTCGCTTAACCCAATAATCAAGTGAATTTCCACAAAAGCAACTTTAAATGGATCTCTACTTCGTAAAATAAATATATGCGCTAAATTTCAAGTCTAATTCTAAAAGAGCCCAAACGGAATTCTTAACATCAATTCCTCCGGAGCATTCTTGGCGGATTTCAATTCAACAAGAGAAACATGCAAATTAAATTTTATTATTATGGTCCAGAAGTGATAAAAGTATTTATTTTGATATAAAAGGATCAATATGTTACTACCAAACGCGCATAATAAAATCATTAAAAAAATGTGCATAGAAAAATTTATTTATTACTATATTCTTTTTTTGTTATATTGCTAGTTAGGATTTTCAACTTTATTGTTGCAATAAGCAAGATTTAGAATTTGTCGTTGAACAAAGAAAAGCAATAAAGTTTTTTGTAACAGATTATTATTATTTTTTAACTTAATAATAAAAATAGATAAGTGAATTTCATTGTCTAAAATAATCCACTGATATTTGTGTTAAAGAATAAGTAATTATTATCAGTATTTACGTATAATCGTCACCACAGCCAAATTGATGCCTCATGAATCGCACCAAAATCTGACTGATTTTATATAAAATATGTTAGAATCGTTGGTGCTTTGGTATCAAGGTGTGATTTGCATGGCACCAATTTTGCTTGTGGGGATGCTTATACATAAGTACAACATTATCTAAGCTTCTGTTTACAAAAGCTTCACAAATCATTTTTTGACTTAAAAACTTGAGTCACAGTATCATATAATTAAAACTACAATAAGCAAAAAAAAAATTATATTATTGTATAAGCTATATTATTGTAAAGTTTCATTAAAATCTGTTCAGTTGTTTTTGCATGAAAGAGTAACAAACATCCTCCATACATACAAACTTTTGCAATTATAATATTAGGATAACAAAAAGAAAACAGAACTCAATGCAAAACTTATTGGGATTATAAGATTGTAGATATTGTGATTTAAATTAGATTTTTAGGTATTAACCTATTAGTGTCAGCACAACTAAATTGGCGCCACACGAATCATTCCTTGATATCAAAACAACAAAGATTTTTTTATGAAACAAAAAAGATTTGTAAGATTTTGGTGGGAAATAGCACAGTTTGCCTGGTGCCAATTTAAATGCAGTGATGCTAATAGGTAAGAATACAAATACTAATGCAAATTTTTATTTGTCTTAAGATTTTCGGAGCTGTTTATGGTAATTTCATCAAAATCAGACTATGGATGGGTTTGAATACTCAAAAAAGTAATTCTTTTTTGCACTTTAAAATTCAGAGTTAATGCAATTTTTGTCGTGTTGCATTATGATTTAACTTTCCTTCACAATCTGTGTTCTTCATATATATTTTTAAAGATTTTATGCATGTACATTTCTATGACATTTTCTTTGGTTGAAAAAAAAGATAATTGTTTTTCTTCCTTCATCAGCAGATGCTGATCAATGTTGAATATCATGAAAGATATGCATAGTTATTTAGACTCGCATTCCAATGATGAAATGAATAAAAAAAGGGTTGATATCGAACAATTTGACGCTAAAAAAAACAATGCAAAGAAAAATATCAGATTACCATAAAATCGGGTGTATAATGCTCACCTATACTTTTGAGCTGCATTTTTTAATGTTTGTTATGCTCGCCATATAACGCACACCCTCTTTTGTACGAAGAGACCTGGAATGAGCATATGCAATGCTCTCATGTTTTGAAGTAATTTATTTGAGATATTATTCCAAGGTATATAGAAAAAAATAGTATACATCTATATAGAATTACAGCTTTTTAAGTTCATAAGGAGTGTCATTTCTTTTAAATAAACAGTATTTCGATATTTCTAGAAGTCAAAATTTTTTTCTATACTCATCTTTTTTTGTTTTTAAACCTCTTGAACCCCTAAATTTCAATTTAATTTTTAATGCTGAAAGTGGGCGTTATACACCAGATTTTACGGTATATAAAATTTTCTGTTATTTTGTTGTTGTTCAAAACTGTTTGTGGCATCATTGCTAAATGTTCCTTTTGACGATCTGTTCTTCATGTAGATTTTAGCTAATTGTACATATGCATTGTATACCTTTTTTATATATCAATACATTGCTATAATATTTTCTGTTGTTGAAAATAAAGATTTTTGCTATTCTTCCTTTATCAGCTAATTCAATGTTTTCATCTTTGTAGAAAAATATTGCTTGAAGTATAAAGGAGAAAATTACACTTAATTCAAACTAATTGCTATCTACAAATTTGTAATATTGTGAACCATGTTTTTTTGTATGTCACTGTTTATGGCTTTATGATCTCTATGACCGATAAGATCTCATCTTTCTTTTAAATGAAAAAAAAATCAAAATTTTTTTTAACAAAAAGCTATTTGCTGATCTAGGATACAACTATGATATATTTGATGACCTTGAAACAATATTTCTCATACTTTCTTCTGGATTTCTTTAAGTTCAATGTTGACCTGATTTTTTCGTCTCCACTTACTTTTGGTTCTGACAATCTTGCAATATATAAATCAATCATTTGTGATCAAAAAAGTGTTTGCTGAAAAAATATGCACCTTGAAAAGATTTTCTCATATCTCCTTTTGGATTTCTTTAAAATAAGTGTTGATGTGATTTTACATCTGATGGTTTAATGTTGCCTCTGTGATAATCTTATCCTCATGTAGTTTTTTGGGATCCTATACATATTTTTTATATTATACTTCCCATATATGATATATATATTTCAGTTATCAGTATAGTTATTTATGATTGCATGTACTCATTTGTTTGTGCTCTTTGTAATAGAATTACAATTGCTAATAGAAATATTGCGAAAAAGTATTGTTTGAATAATTAATTTTTTAACATGTTTTATTGTTTGTATCATTCAGTATTGTTGTTGATTTTAGATTATTTCAACAGGGACCCATTTTAGATAGATTTTTTACTTTAGTTCATACTAACTTAATTTTTTTAGTATCCTAATATATTTTATATTAGGTATATTACAGAGAGATGTTAGATAGTATTACACCATTCCTCATGTAATACTAATTTAATTTTTTTCCTGTTGATGGCTTCCTAATATTTCTTATTTATGATATTATTTTGTTAATGTTTATTATCATTAATTTTTTCTTTCGGTTTATCTATTTCAGGTTATTTCACCCATAGTTCAATAGCAGAAACTTACTGCTGCTATTACTTTTCTGATATAATTTTTATTTCTATTTACATTCATTCATTTTTGTGTACTTTATAGCTTGCTAATTTTCTCACTTACATTAAAATATTTGTTTTTGTTAAATTATTATTTAATTTGAGACCACAAATATAGAAAAAATGTTTTATAATTAATATAATAAAAGTAATATATATCTTATATATTGATTTATTTATTTTACAATCTTTTTAAATATTAAATGAGTCTATCAATAAACGAGATTTTTCTTTTGCAGTCATTTTTTAATATATCGATGTGTCACAACTAATTGCTCAATCAACATTTTTTTTAATCAGTTTTTTTTATTTCAATACCTGAAAAGGAAATTATTGTTATATAACGAATGATCGAGTAAATGAAAATACCAAACCCCTTTTATTATTTTAAACTGTAAGAAAATAATTATTGTTAAAATAATGAATATGTTAGTTTTGTATAATATACTTTTTTTTCGTCAGATACATGTTTAAATGATTTACTAAACACAGTGGAAAGAAAAACTACAAAATTGTAATAAAATACTAAAATATTTTTATCAGACAGTATTCTTTTGTTTTTGAATGTTTTTTTAGTGAATGTAAACTAAGCATATAGGCTTTTCACCATATATATATTGTTACGTAGATCCGAGGGTTCGAGGATTTTATGCAAAAACAATCGCAAAGAAAAAATAATCAGTTCTTTAAGAGTTATGCGAATTTATTATCGAAAATCCAATCCTTTCAATACAGGATTCATCGGCAATATTCACAAGGTAAATATCCGAAGGTCTTCACACCTTCAACAGCAATCAAACACAATAACAGTGTTTAAAAATACACATACATAAAGATTATTCACAAGCACAGCCGAGCTAATCGCTAGTCAAAACAATCCTCACTACTCGCTGGCTTAATCCAAAACTCTCCGCCGTACCGGCGAGCATCCTTTTTATATGCGCGACAGAAACTTCTAGAAATATAACCGCTCGTGTCATTGAACGTGACACTAGTGGAGAGATCTACTACTTTCTCTAGAAGATTTCAGAGGGTTCCGAACTCGCCAATGACGCCAAAAATTATGCCAACCTGGCTCTATCGCCAAGATTTCGCCAAGTTCTCATTGGATCGCCATTATAACGTAAGGGGCGGTACTGCTTGTGAATAGTACAATTTTAACATGAAATAAATATAACATACAGTAATATAAATGCATTAAACACTCAAATACAAATTATTTACACAAAATTCGTAACACTGCCCCCTCCTCAAAGACTGCACGTCCCGGGCAGTACAATCCTTGAGTAAGAGGCATGTATTTACAGGCAAACTAGTCACATATAAAGTAACAAATGTATTCCACAGCATATACAATACAAATAAATTAAAAACCACATGAAGAGATATAAACATAAATTCCAATATTAAAATAAAACTAAGGAATTAGGAAAGAGAGAAATAATTTACATTATTTACAAAATAATTAATGACCATGGTCTGGAACTTAAGGCTCTTATTCATCTTGGCCAAGATAAGGGGCTAGCCTATTGTAATGTATTACCTTCGGTTTTTTGAGAGTGGTGATTTCTGTATCCGCACGTCATTCAGTCTTTTTAGGACTGTGTAAGGACCTTCCCGGTTCGTCTGCAGCTTCGGAGAGAGTCCTTTGCGACGTTTTGGATTCCATAACCACACTTTGTCGCTTTCGTGTAAGTCGTGTCCGGTTGCTCTTGCGTCGGTCGTATCGGGTCTTCATCTTCTCGGAAGCCATGCCGATTCTTTCCCTAGCCAGATGATGCATTTCCTCCATCCGTACCTGGAGTTTATCGATATACTCCTCAGGCGCCAAGGGTGCATCTGGTGGCCGGCTGAACAGAAGATCGGCAGGCAGACGAAGATCACGTCCAAAGAGCATCTGGGATGGGGAATAGCCGGTGGTCTCATGAACGGCACTCCTGTAGGCAAGCAGGAAAAATGGCAATTTCCTGTCCCAATCCTGTTGATTACTGGATACCAGGAGAGAGAGGCTGTTCAGGATGGTTCGATTGAACCTCTCTACCATGCCGTCAGACTGAGGATGCAAAGCTGTTGTCCTGGTTTTGTCGATGGCGAGTATTTCACACAGTCTCTTGCAAACTACAGAATCGAAGTTTCTCCCTTGATTGGAGTGCAGTTGTAGAGGGACCCCGAATCGTGAGATCCAGTGTTGAATTAGAACCTCTTTAACAGTTGAGGCCTCTTGGTCGGGAATATGCTTCAGTCCACTTAGTGAAGTAGTCCATGACAATCAAGATGTTGTTGCCATCTGATGATCTCGGAAGTGGGCCTAGGATGTCAAATGCTATTCGTTCGAAAGGCGCTCCCACATTATACAGCTGCAGTCTTCCTCTAGTGCGTTTCCTGGGACCTTTGCTTGCTGCACAGGGATCGCATGTGCGACAACACTTTTCCACGTCACTCCGCACATTGTTCCAGTAGAAGCGCTCACGAACTTTTGGTAAGGTCTTCATAACACCAAAATGACCTCCAGTTGGACTGTCATAGAGTTCCTTAAGGACTGTTGAAACTCTTGTCTTTGGGAGTATTAATTGCCACCTGAATGTTTTTCCGTCGTCAGGCTCCCATCTTCGATATAAAACACTATTTCTCAGATGGAGAGAGTCCCAAAGAGCCCAGTAACGCTTCGTTGTAGGATGGAAAGGGGCGATGTCTTGCCAGTTGGGCTTTTCGTCAAACGACTCTTTGAATTCTATGATTGGTTTTATTTCAGGATCAGCCAGTTGATGTTTTCGGACGCTCTCATCCCTTCACGGGTCCAATGCCGATGTTGATGGAGTTGTAACTTGGCGGACTATTGGGCCTATTACGCCAAAGTTCTTTTCGATTCTCGAGCAGTATTTGCAGCTCTCAGGACACGGTCTTCTCGAAAGAGCGTCTGCATTTCCACGTGCTGATCATTTTCTGTGGCGAATTTCTACGTCATACTCCTGTAGTCTCTGTATCCACCTAGCTATTTGGCCTGAATTTTTAAAATTCAGCAGCCAGGTCAATGAGGCATGATCTGTTCGCAGCAGGAACCTTCGACCATAGAGGTAAGGATGAAAGTGCTCCACGGCTTTTACGATAGCGAGCAGTTCCTTCCTGGTCACACAATAATTTCTCTCTGGTTTGGACAGACACTTGCTAAAATAGGCGATGACACGCTCCTGACCATCTATCTCTTGAGACAATACAGCCCCAATACTCTCATGACTTGCATCTGTATCCAGAATAAATTGTTTCCCGATTTCAGGATATGCCAGGACTGGAGCAGAAGTTAGTGCGTCCTTAAGCTTGTTAAAAGCGTTGTTACAATCAACCGTCCAAATGAATATCTGTTTTGCCTCAGTCAGCTTATGAGTGGTCTGGCAATAGTTGAGAAATTTTTCACGAATTTCCGGTAATACTTGCATAAGCCCAAGAAACTCCGGAGCTGGTGAACATCCGTCGGGCAGTTCCAGTCTTTCACAGCCGAGATCTTATCCGGGTTTGTTCGTACACCTTCTGCCGAAATGATGTGTTCGAGATAGGTAACTTCACGCCGGAATAAGTGGCACTTGGATGGACTTAATTTCAGGTTAGCTTCTTTCAGCTTTTGTAGCACACGCCTGATATTTTTCAGATGTTCTTCGAAGGAGCGCCCCACGATGATAATGTCATCGAGATAAACTAGGCAGGCCTCTTACGAAAGTCTTCCGAGGACTGTTTCCATAAGGCGCTCGAAAGTTGCAGGTGCATTGCACAAGCCGAAAGGCATAACCTTAAATTGCCACAGTCTTTGTCCCGTGGTGAAGGCAGTTTTCTCTTTATCGTCAGGGTGGAGTTCTACCTGCCAATACCCGCTTTTGAGATCTAGGGTAGAAAACCAGGTATTGCCGGCAAGTGTGTCCAGCGTGTCATCTATCCTTGGCAGAGGATAGCTGTCCTTCTTGGTGACGTCATTCAATCGACGATAGTCCACACAGAATCTGGTTAAGCCATCTTTCTTCCTGACTAAGACGATGGGAGATGCCCAAGGACTTGACGATGGCTCAATAATATCATTATTTTTCATGTCCTTAATGAGTTTTTGGACTTCCTCCTGTTTAGCGAATGGTAATCGTCGGGGGTGCTGCTTAATAGGAGGATGCTCTCCCGTATCGATTCGGTGTTTCGTTAGTCTTGTTCTTCCAAAGTCCTCAGATGTTCTTGAAAATAGGCTCTGGAATTCTTAATCAACCCTCCTGCAGCACATTTTTGTTTCTCCTCCAAGTCCGTGTTTTGTAGCAAATTCGTGACTAAATTCTCTGAAGAAAGGTCTTGGGTATTACACTTCCGGTCTACACAAGTGACAGGAGCACAAGGTGCTATTACCTCTCCTTCCTGGATAATCCTCGTCCTATCACTGATGTTAGCAATTCTGACTGGGATGACTGAATTTGAGAGGTCTACTACCGACGAGGCTATCAGTACTCCTGCTTTTAAACTGTCTGGGTCAGGATAATCAATTAGGCCGAATCGGTATTTTTTTTTTCCTACTACTAAACCGGGTATTATATATTCAGTTCTTGGCGATAATGAGAGTGGTTTTTGCTATAATTTTCTGGTTGGATTTAAATTGAGTTTGTAAGCCAAAAAGAGTGATGTCTTCAAATTTTGAATGCATATTGCTATTTTCAAAGTCCAATTTAAAGTTATTGTTCTTCAGAAAATCCAGTCCAAGAATACAGGGATCGGTGATATCTTTTATATATGCCGTATGGTGATAGCCTATATTTCCAAACCTTAGAGTGACGTTAGCTTTCCCATGAACTTTAATCTTGTCACCGTTTGCGAGGAAACGCAGGGCGGCGTCCAGAAAATACTAAGTTTTGAGTTATGCGCCAAATCTTTTCTGATTATAGACACAATGGCTCCAGTATCAACAACCATATGGCATGAAATGTTATTAATTTGTCCTATTACGTAAAGTCCCTTGTCACCACCATTTACTGCCATAATCTGAAGAATTGTTTGATGGGGCTTTTCATTATCTGGCAACCTCCGCCCCGCGAGATGGCCATATATTAGTTTTCCTGTTTGGAAGAAGAGACAGTGTTTTCTTCCTTCCTTGCTCCGGGACAGTCTCTTCTCAGGTGTCCCGTTCCACCACATCCCCAGCACTTGAAGTTGCGTTTCTCTTGGTTAGAAATTCCAGTCTTTATGGTTTGCATGTCCTCTTTCAATTTCTCCATCTCCTTTAGCAATCGAGATTCACACGGCTCATCTGCAGTCGCCCTAGCTCCTTGGATAGATTGGCGGTCTCGGCGACTAGCTTGAGTGGCGGCCTCCAATTTCAGGGCAGATTTAAGATCTTGCACATCTGCCATTCTCACAGCCTTTTGTATTTCCCCATCCATCAGACCGTCTACGAAATACTGTAAGGAGATTGCTTCTCGCACAGTTGCTGGATGGTCGGAGAAAGCCAAGTTGGCGAGCCTTTCTACTTCAGAGGCATACTCCTGCAAGCTTCCTCCGGTTTTCTGGAGTCTTGTTTTCATTTGAAGGCGCGCGTAGTCCTTGGAGTATTTTTGGCTGAACCGAAGATCCAGAGCATTATATAGGGAGTTCAAATTCAGTCGCTGTGTCGGGAAGAGTCTGCAGTATTTCGGCGGTTTCTCCTCTAAGAGATGCTGCTAGTTGACAAGCTTTGACCCCCTCATTCCATCCATTGGCTTCCGAAATTATTGAAAATTGTGTTTTGTATACTTCCCAGTTCGTTTTTCCATCATAGGTGGACAGTTTCACTGATACTGGTGAGGCAGAGAGGCACAGGTACTGCAGAAGTAGGCACAAACTTGTTTTCATTCATCTTTTCGCAAGCTAGAAGCTTCTTTTCGAGATCTTCAACTCGCTGGCTAAAATTTCCAGCCACTTCCTCAATTCTTTCATCAACTTGTTCTCTAATTCTTTCTTCAACTTGCTCTACTTTTCTTCTCTATCTTCTCTTCAACTACTGCAATCTTTTCTTCTACTTTCAATGCTATTTTCTCTTCCACACTATTGATTTTCTGTTCAACATTGTCAATTTTTTTTTTTCTAGAGCATTCTTGAGATCTTCCTGACATTTTTGCATTCTCTCTTGGCCTTTCTGCATATCCTCTAGACCTTTCTGCATTCCCACCTTTAACTCATTCTTAGTTTCTTCTTGGCTTCTCTGCATATTCTCCATTCTCTCCTTAGTCTCTTCTTGGCTCTTCTGCATATCTTCTTGGCCGCTTTTCAAGGCATTGATGCCTTCCAACAGAGCCTTCAGTTGCTCATCCATCGCTCTTGTTATTGGCATAAAATCCCACTTCTGACCCCAAACTGTTACGTAGATCCGAGGGTTCGGGGATTTTATGCAAAAACAATCACAAAGAAAAAATAATCAGTTCTTTAAGAGCGATGCGAATTTATTATCGAAAATCCAATCCTTTCAATACAGGATTCATCGGCAATATTCACAGGGTAAATATCCGAAGGTCTTCACACCTTCAACAACAATCAAACACAATAACAGTGTTTAAAAATACACGTACGTAAAGATTATTCACAAGCACAGCCGAGCTAATCGCTAGTCAAAACAATCTTCACTACTCGCTGGCTTAATCCAAAACTCTCGCCGTACCGGCGAGCATCCTTTTTATATGCGCGACAGAAACTTCTAGAAATATAACCGCTCGTGTCATTGAACGTGACACTAGTGGAGAGATCTACTACTTTCTAGAAGATTCCAGAGGGTTCCGAACTCGCCAACATGGTCGCCAAATTGGCAGTCAAAAATGATGCCAGCTTGGCTCTACCGCCAAGATTTCGCCAAGTTTTTATTGAATCGTCATTATAACGTAAGGGGCGGCACTGCTTGTGAATAGTACAATTTTAACATGAAATAAATATAACATAGAGTAATATAAATGCATTAAACACTCAAATACATATTATTTACACAAAATTCGTAACAATATGTATATTGTTTTTTTTTTATGCTTACATATGTTTAATCAAACATTCAAACGATCAGAAAAAAAATCATTTCAATAGCAATCTAAGATTTTTTAATTCATCATTTATAAATAATGGGGGTAGTTCTACACTCAGAAAAGCCACTGTAATGCCGGGCTCTAGAGAGATTAAAGAAACGTGTCTGACAATGGATAGCTGTGGAAGAAATTTCGAAAAAGGGAATTGTAATGACGTTAATATAAAAATCATGCACACGCATGAGGAAGTGCTAACAGCTGGAGGAGAAGGGGAATTTCCATGATAATATGTTATACATTCAAAAATGTTCGTGCAACGCAGGGGGTAACTGAAGAGGAAAGAAGTTAAAAAAATTTCAAAAAAGGGAATTTTAATGACATTATAGCAATCACTCACATCGTACGTGCACACACCTGCACAAAAGTGCTGGCGTCATGAAGGAAAGAGGAAATTAAGTTACAAAAGCCCATGCTTAAGCGGAGGGGAAAGAAACAAACAAGTCAAAGTGGTTTCGAAAAAGAATAATGGAAGTGCTGATTTTGTGAAGGGAAGGGAAAATTAATAAAAGTATAGAAAGCCCGTGCAACGCCGGACCATGCAGCTAGTGGGGAATAAAAAGGAATATTAGTTTTTTCTGTTATCTTTAAAATTATAATTTTATTTTATACTCCAACAGGAACCTTATATTTTACAAAATGATGATGAAATAGATTGGTGTATGAATACTTCCACAGTTGATTCTGCAAATAAAGTTTTGTTATTACCTGCAGGTAACTGCAGCATAACTGCACAAGTACATAATTTTTTTCGCACGGGTGGAAAAGTGATAATCTTTGTCAATAATGGTTCACTGGTAAGTTTTTTGTGACATAAATACTTTAAAATTATGTTTTATCTTATTACAATTGCTATCTTATTAATAACTGATTAGATTATTTAATTATTTATTTAATTGCTACTGATATATTTAAAAGATAAATTTGTGTGTGTAAATATTTAGAACCGTAGATTATGGCACAAAATACTTTAAATGTGCAATTTCAATTTATAAATTGATTCATAATTTGATAAATAGAATAAATGATGAACAGTAAACAGTTTTAAGAAATAAATTTGTAATATTATTATCAGTAAATATTATTTATATATAAATTTTATCTTTGGTGTCTTTTTTTTTTCTTTTTTCAAGCTGAGCGCATGATTCCTATAAAACTCAAAACTTTAAAAAATGTTATTTCTTTCCTTAATTTTCTCAAAAAATTCTTTTTATTCTGCACTTTGTGTTATTTTAAAAGAAATCTTGATTTCAATATAGAAACATCATAACACGAATTTCCAAACTTTCATATATATATATTCATTATTATTTTCCAAATATCTTAATTCTTCTAATCATGTTTTTTTTTATCTTATTAGGTTTCATTGAATATTTTTCATTTAGACAAAGATTGCAATAAAATTTTTAAAATTAATTAATATTTTTGATATTTATTTTTATCAAATGTGTATAAGATATATAAATATACAAATGCAAAAGCCAAAATCTTCTTATAATAGGATGATTTGGAATTTGATGAAAGAGCAGATTTAAATGAAACAGGAATTCCTGTTGTAAAAATATCTGAATATTCAGGGAAAATGTTAAAAGTAAGTTTTTTGACATTTTTCAAGGCTTTCATTTTGTTTGTGGAAATTTGATGTGTGCTTTTCACATTAAGATTTTGTCACTCATTTATTTAATTTTTGTAGGAAATGGGCAGAACAGTTACAGTATATTTGTTTCAGCCAAATGCTCTTGGATTTGGATATTATGTTGCAGTTACATGGTCATTCGCAATGTTAACAATAATTCTTAGCTCATATTGGTCCGGATTTATAAGTTATGAAATGTAAGTTGATTTTTTTTGTAATGAAGTGATTTATTCTACTTTGAAACATAATTTTTTAATAATTAATAGGAAAAAGCACACACACACATTTCTTATGATAAAATTTTAAAATCCATGCATTTAATATGACTATTATTAAAATATTGTTTTCTAATGATTTTTTGTTTTACATTCATGTTCATTATTGTAATTTGTTTCTTTATACCATTGAAGGTCATTTTTTTCTCTTTCATCTTTACAAAAATAAATATTGACAAAGTCATAAGACTTGTCAGTATATTATTTCAAACTATGAATATCTCATTAGCAATTCATTCCTTTTTCAGAATTACGAATTAGTTAAAAAAATTTTAAACTTAATATTTTTTAAATAATGGCTATTGTAATCTGTACAGTATTTAAGATCAGTCTGATTTATCTGTTTAAAATTAAAATCTAATCTAAAGTATATATGTTGAAAAGCTTAAATGCATTATATGACATAAAAAATGATGTACTAAGAAAGAATTATTCTCATGGGACAAAAATTGGTAGTGTGTTGTACATGTTTTCAAAAGAAAAAGCTAATCATAACATTGGAATTTTGAATACTTTATTCAAGAGATACAGCTACCAGAGAGAAAAAAAATAATGCAGTAGCCCTCTGGCCTAATACAAACTGTTATTTGGAGGGCATTGACTTGTAGAGTTGGCGGATGTTCTCCTCCTAGAGTGCCTGTGATACATGGCCAGGCAATATTCTGTTCACTGGTGTAGTTTGCCCTGCTTGGGGCCTGTATCAAATTACCTTGGGGCCCCTTAACATATTACAATGTTTTTTCATACATTTTGGGCTCCCTGTAGCTTGGGGCCCCATTTCATTGTTATGGTAGCTATGCCCCTAATCTTGTTAAAATATAAGTCTCAGCATTTTGAGAAAGGATGGACAACACTGTGGTGTATAGAATCTTGTCACTGTACTGTCGTGCTGTAAGGGTGTCATAAATGAGAACTGATGTGGGTAAAATCAAAAAACAGCACACTGCTGTTTTTAGCGACAAAAATTTTTCGCCAAATGGCGCCAAGGAAGAAACCGTTTTTCAAAATGGCATCAGAGACACAAAAAAAAGAAAAATGTGGTTTTCCAAAACAGCATCGAGAGACGAAAAACGTTGAAAAAACCCGGTTTCTAAAATAGACAACAAAGGAAACATCAAATCAAAAATAAGAAATTAAATGCAAATTCCTTCCAAATTTCGGACATCCATACCAAGATTCTATCTATCCTTCATTCATACAAAAAACAATCATTACTTTCTTACCTTTTAATCAAAAGAAAATCCATTCATTGTGTTTTTACGAAGAAAACGTAATTTCTAAAACTGCTACAAGAAAAGCTGAAAAATCGTCGCTTCTAAAACACAACAGTAGGGAATCCAATGTGAATGCTTTAGGAGGATGAAATAAGATACCCATTTCTCTCAAACAAATTATTTTCATATTTCAGACAATCATACTGAAATATTTTCAATCGTTCACTCATTCATAAAGCAATCAATTCTTTCTTATCACTTTGATTCAAAAGGTAAAATATCCATTCATTGAGCTTCAAAAAAGAAAAATGTGGTAAAATGAAAACGGTGGTCGTCCCACGTGCAGAAGCAAGCAAGGTCACAGGAGTGGAAATGACCACTGTCCAAAATAGGGTGATTTTGTGCTAAACCGGTTTTAGGGTTACCATTTTACTTAGCCTAAAACATGGACAATTTGACAAGGTTGCCATATTGTAAACTTTATCGCCAAATTTTTTGGTAACAAAAAATTTGTCACCAAGAAGTGTGCCCTCCTAGGTTCCACCCCAGTTAGATTATTATTCTACCTTATTCGTGGACTTCTTCAGACAAATTTTCTTTGATCAATAGGGCTCAATTTGGAATAGGATTCATTGCTGTGATGTAAATTTTCCAATATTGGATCCAGCTTGAAGGCAGTTAACACTGCTACAAACATGCCTGGTGATGTGCTGCAATGATGGGTAGTGGGCAGTTGGTATAGGTGGCCTTTGTGATCTTAGCTCCTATTTGCTGAGTCATTTATCGGTCAGTCAATGCAATTGTTGATGCCCTGATTTTACGTTAAATTGTTGATAAGGGTGCATCAGTCTGTGAGCACTGTTCACTTTGTCCTTTCTTTTGATTGACCATTGCTTTCTGGGTGTTCTATAAGCCATGTTTTATCCATTCCTGTCAACATTGTCAAATGATAAGATTGTTCTTCCCAAATGTCAAGCAATCCTGCGAATTATTCTACCAGTCCAATTGCTTGTCCTTTCTCAAATGGTGAACCTGCTCATGCTCTTTGTGAATTTTAGTATGATCTGGGTGGGTTAATAGAACCACATTTGCTTGGAAGTTTTTCTCTAGCTATGGATTATCATGTTTTATGTAGCATTTAAAAGCTTTGTCCAGTTGCTCCAGCAAGTTAGTCATTCACTGTGAAATGTCTTTTACACTTTCTATCTATCATTCTATGTGTGTAAGCAATATTGTCTCATTCAGATAATTCTGGCATTTTTTGTATTATAGTGTGTATTTTAGATGCGAGACAATTTTATTTCAAGACTTATGATTGGTTTGCTTTTTGTCCTACCTTATAGAAATTTAGATTAAGATTTATAAGTCATTTAGAAAATGAATAGTATCAGAAACTATAAAGCTGAATTAAAATTAATGGCAGCACACATACATAGGAAATGGAAGTGCTGACACTTAGAGAACATTTAGTAATACTGATAGCATGAGGTTGAATGGTTTAATGCTAATCCAAAAGATTGAACTGTGAACTATAATTTAAAAAAATTAGAAGATGGCAAATTCAAATTTATCATGCACAATATATTTTTAGGACATAGGATTCGCACACATTTTAATAAATGTATGTTTTCAGTGTAAAAGTTAAAGTTATATTTGTTATGTTTTAAAGATATCTCATTTATTGTTGCAATTTAACTTTATTTTTATAAATTAGGAAATCTATGAAATTAAATAAAATTCTGATAAATATTTTTCCTATTTATTGTTATGTTAGCCAAAGTAAAATAATGAAAAAAGCATATTGAAAATGTTATTTACCAGTATTATAATTTAAAAGAAATTAATTCTATTTTAGGAAATGTAGATTCTAAAAAGTATTTTTTCATAAATAGCAAAATTTAGAGGAATTTTTAGTTGCAATAAAAGAACAAATACTATATACAGCGGTCAAAATAAGTATTCAACATGCAAAGATTTCTGCATATATTGAATCAATAAAAAAAACTGTATTAAAAAACAAAACAGTTTTTGTTTATTTTAAACCAAAAATCATTAAGTATTAAATGCAGCATCTTTTGCAATACATTAAAATATTGTTACGTTTTCGGGGGTTCGAAATGATTGAAGCCGAAGAGCGGGATCCAAAACAATTTTATTCTTGGCCAAAACAGTCCTCCACAAATTGTAGAACAGTTCGAGAAAGTCACGTACAATCGATGAAAATACTGATAACACAGATGTAATACACTAACAAAAGCAATAGTAAACACTCAGCACAAAAATAATAACTCAATAAAAGCAATAACACATGCACTATGCAATCGTCTCAAGCACAGAGAGGTATCACTTGCATGAAAGCTGAGATCTGACTAGCCGGGGGGCCCGGGCCTTTTTGTACCTTTCGGTCAGAAACCTCTTGCACTTGCCAGAATAATCGAGAAATAGAAAGGTCTAGCAAAATCCGGAACGTATGAGAAAAGCTCAATACATAGTGTTACAATACCGCGATAGGGTTGCCAGACAGGGTTATTAGGAGCAGGGTTGCCATGGTCGCCAAGCTTATCGCCCACATTTGGCGCCAAAAATTAAGTCGCCAACTTGGCGCTAGCTGCAATATTTGGCGAGTTTACCATTTAAACCAATGTTAAAGCATGGGGGCCGTGCAATGCAGTGGAAATGATATTACAGGTAAACAGGGTTGAAATCACATTAGATACGACAAATTAAACTGTAAAAATGAACACAAATGAGTAGAAACAATTAGAATAAGACTAAATTCGTAACATTGCCCCCCTCTCAAGAACTGCACGTCCCGGGCAGTACAACCCTTCATCAGACGTTAACATAATAATAAAGCAATTGATTAAAAACAACTAAATGAATATGCAATAATAAACATGTAATACATAGTACAAAATAAACACCTAATGCATAGTACAAAATAAACACGTAATGCATAGTAGAAAATAAACACTTACAAAACAATAAGCAAAATTATTTACAAGATTATTTACACTAACTTATTTATACAAGACCATGGTCAAAATAAATTACACGATAATTGACACACTAAGAATTATGGCCATAATATGGAGCAAGCCTGTCGTAATGAACGACTCTAGGCTTCGAATTCGTTGACTTACGGATCCGGATTACGACGTCGTTTATTATCTTTAAAATTGTATAAGGACCGTCCCAATGCGATTGTAGCTTAGAGAAAGTCCTTTGCGTCGAGTCGGGTTGTAGAACCACACCTTGTCACCTTCCTTGAATTGATGTCCTGTGGCTTTTGTGTCGTACCGAGTCTTCATCTTCTCGTCCTCAGGTTGATCCGTTCTCGAGCCAAATTGTGTACATCTTCAAAACGTGCCTGAGATTCTGCACGTACTCCTCAGGCGATGAAGGTGTATCCGGAGGGCGACCAAACAGCAAGTCACAAGGAGACGAAGATCTCGGCCAAAAAGCATCTGGGATGGTGAATATCCGGTAGTCTCGTGAACGGCGCTGCGGTACGCTAGCAGAAAGAGAGGAACTTTCTGGTCCCAGTCTTGTTGGTTCTTGGAGACCATCAGTGAGAGGTTATTCAGGATGGTACGATTAAACCTCTCCACCATGCCATCTGACTGTGGGTGCAAAGGTGTGGTCTTGGTCTTGTCAATTCCGAGTAGTTCACAGACCCCCTTCAATACCGCAGAGACGAAATTTCTTCCCTGATCGGAATGAAGTTGAAGAGGTACCCCATATCTCGATATCCAGTGCTGCACTACAGCCTCCGCTACGGTGGGGGCTTCCTGATCCGGAATGGGGTACACTTCGGGCCATTTCGTGAAGTAGTCCATGACAACAAGTAGGTACTTATTACCAGACGCAGTCCTTGGCAGAGGTCCCAGGATATCGAAAGCGATACGTTCGAAGGGTGCTCCAACATTGTAGCGATGCAGCTTCCCTCGGCTACGTATCTTTGGCCCCTTCCGAGCTGAACAGGCATCACAGGACTTGCACCACTGTTCCACGTCAGCTCTCACTTTACCCCAGCAGAATCGCTCTCGAACTCGGTGCAAAGTTTTCATGACGCCGAAATGACCTCCTGTTGGGCTGCCATGCAATTCTTTGAGTACCTCTGGGATACGAGATCGAGGAAGTACTAATTGCCACCTGAATGTCTTTCCATCCTCTGATTCGAATTTTCGGTATAGAACACCATTCCTGAGATGTAGAGAATTCCAGAGGGCCCAATACTGCTTAGTTGTAGGACTATAAGCCGAGATGTCCTGCCAACTTGGTTTATTGCTGGAAGACTCCATAAACTCTATAAGGGGTTTAATATCAGGATCCGCCATCTGGTCTTCTCGAACTTTCTCGTCACTCCAGGGATCGGGTGGCGTCGCTGTTGAAGTTGTTATCTGGCGTATAGCATAGTCATATTTGGTCTCTACTCTGGAACAATGACGACAATTTTCTGGGCATGGTCTTCTTGAAAGGGCATCAGCATTTCCATGCGAGGAGCCTTTACGATGTCTGATGTCAAAGTAATACTCGTTGAGCCGTTGTATCCATCTGGCTACCTGGCCTTCAGTGTTTCTAAAATTCATTAGCCAGGTTAAAGAGGCATGATCGGTACGTAGAAGAAATTTTTGGCCATAGAGATAGTGATGGAAATGCTCGATGGCTTTCACAATAGCCAGTAGCTCTTTTCGAGTGACACAATAATTTCTTTCCGGTTTCGATAAACACTTACTCCAATAAGCTACGACTCGTTCCTGGCCATCTATTTCCTGAGATAATACTGCTCCGACACTCTCATTACTGGCATCAGTGTCCAAGATAAATGGCTTGTCCGGTTGTGGATATATTAAGATCGGTGAAGACGTCAAAGCTTCTTTAAGCTGGAGGAAGGAATCTTCACATTCTTTTTGTCCACTGAAACTTTTGTTTACTTTCTGTTAGCTTGTGCAAGGGTCTTGCGATGTTAGAGAACCCTTTCACAAACTTTCGTTAATAAGTACATAGTCCCAGGAAGCTTCGCAGCTCACGGAGGTTTTCAGGGCGTTTCCAATTCTTTACGGCGGACACTTTTTCGGGGTCCGTACGAACACCTTCTGCAGAGATGATGTGTCCCAGATAATTGACTTCTTTCTGGAAGAACTTGCATTTCGAAGGGTTTAGCTTCAAGTTAGCGTCGCTTAATTTTGATAACACCTTCCGGATATTTTGAAGATGTTCTTCAAACGTACGCCCTCCTATTATGACGTCATCCAGGTAAATAAGGCAAGCTTCAAAAGTCAGACCCTTTAGCACGGTCTCCATCAGGCGCTCGAAAGTAGCTGGCGCATTGCAGAGCCCGAACGGCATGACTTTGAACTGCCATAGTCCTTGGCCGGAAGTGAATGCTGTTTTTCTCTATCTTCGGGATGGATCTCCACTTGCCAGTATCCGCTCTTTAAATCTAAAGTCGAGCACCATTTATGACCGGAAAGGGTATCCAGGGTGTCATCTATCCTTGGAAGAGGGTAGCTGTCCTTCTTGGTGACGTCGTTAAGTTTTCGATAGTCCACGCAAAATCTTGTGGAGCCATCTTTCTTACGAACCAAGACGATTGAGATGCCCACGGACTCGAAGACGGTTCTATGATGTCATTTTCCTGCATCTCTCGTAGTAGTGTTCCGACCTCTTCCTGTTTAGCAAACGGCAAGCGTCTTGGGTGCTGTTTAATCGGCGGATGGTCTGCTGTATCAATTCTGTGTTGTGTCACTGTAGTATGGCCAATATCGCTACTGTTTCTAGAAAACACGTCTTCAAATTCTTGGAACAGTCTTTCTGCGGAGCTTTCCTGTTCGGGGGACAATTCAGCATTTTCTAGAAGGTCGGGAGTCAACTGTTGAGGCGAGTTGGATAGGAGCAAGCTCGAACTTTTGCAGACACACGTTACTGGACTGCAGGTTGCCAACACTTCACCTTTCTGGAACACTCTAGGTTTTTCAGTTACGTTGCAAATTCTTACCGGGATAGTTTTTCTGGAAAGGTCCACTAGCGTCGAAGCTATTAGCAATCCATTCGCTTTATTTTCCGCAAATCCAATTAGGCCAGAGTTGAAACTCACATCGTTACCGATGTATCCAGGTACTATGATTTCAGTCCTTTGGGGAATGGTAATATTCTCGTTAGCGGTTACCTGTCGAATAGATTCTGTCCTGTGTTCAATTTTGAATATAGTGACTTCTTCGTGTATGGAACGTAATTCGTTCTTGTTGAAGTCTAGAGTGAAACCATGCTCCTTTAGAAAGTCCAGTCCAAGAATGAAAGGGTCTGCAATATCTGCGACATACACAGCATGTTGGTAGGTAGTGTCTCCAAACTTGATCTTGACTTTTAACTTTCCGTGAATATCAATCTTTTCTCCCGTCACGGTTTGTAGCACCACGCGGGGCGGGGTCCAGATAAGTTTCTCTTTTAATTTTTGAGCCAGATCGTTCCGAATGATAGACACATTGGCTCCTGTATCGATGATCATGTTGCAGGGAAGCTCGTTAACATGTCCCATTATAAAAATTCCATTCTCACCGGTACTCTTTGTCGAAATTTGACACACTTGAAAGTGGGGCTTTCCAAAATCTGGCAACCTCCGCCCCACGAGATGGCCATTAATTAGTTTTTCCGACACCTCCTACTGGGAGGCGCTATTAGTTTCAGCGCCTTGGCGTGCCCGGCAGCTTCTCTGCAGATGCCCTTCTCGACCGCAGGTCCAGCATTTAAGGGTCTTCTTCCCGTCTGCTTTCTGGGACATCAAAGACTCAACTCTATTCATGAAGCTTCTCATCTGTCGCTCTAACCGCTCCACACTTGAGTTCGACGTGTCCGATTCGTTGACGGCTCGTATGGGGTGTCTGTCCTTTCGTGTTGCTTGCTGGGCTGCCTCGAATTTCATAGCAAACACTAGGGCCCCCTTTAAGTCCTTGAGATCCGCCATTCGGAGAGCTTTCTGGATTTCCGGATCACGCACCCCGTCGATGAAGTGTTGCAGCGCCAGGACTTCTCTTACTTCAGTCGGACAGTCAGAAAACGCCAAGTGAGAAAGCCTCTCGACGTCCGTCGCCAGTTCTTGGAGCGTTTCAGACACTTTCTGCTGCCGTGACTTCAGCTGGAGTCTGCTGTAATCCTTCACACATTTCTCTCCGAAGCGTAACTCCAGAGCATTAACGAGAGCGTCGAAATCCAGCCGCTGTATTTCCGGCAAAGTTTGCAAAATGTCAGCAGCGTCGGCTCGAAGAGAAGCAGCTAACTGGCAGGCCTTGGTCTGGGAGTCCCACTGGTTTGCATCCGCCACTATGGAGAATTGGGTCTTATACACCTGCCAAGAGGACTTTCCGTCATATGTAGAAAGCTTGATGGAAGGCTTGGAATAAGGAGCTTGAAACTTAAATTCATCCCCTTGACCAGTCATGACTTTCTGCTTCAATTTCTCTAGATCACTCCTGAACGAGATGGAAACATCTTCTACCTTTTCGAAAATTTTCGCCTCTAGTTTGCTCTCCATATCTTCGAATTTATTTTCAACCGACTCGATTCTTCCTTCCATTTCTTCAAATTTCTTGTCCATAATCGTCAATTTATCGCCAATGCCCTTCAAATCACTTTTCAACTCTTCCTTATTGGCGCTGATCTGCTCGTTTACGTTAGTAAGCTTGGTATTCACTTCTGCGATATTGGTGGTCAACTCCGATTTCATTTCGCCCATATTGGCATTCATGCTGGCGGTCAAGTCCGATTTCATTTCAGTCAATTTTTCTAGAAGAGTCTGGAACTGGGCCTCCATCGCTCTTGTTGTTGGCATTCGACCCCAACTTCTGACACCAATTGTTACGTTTTCGGGGGTTCGAAATGATTGAAGCCGAAGAGCGGGATCCAAAACAATTTTATTCTTGGCCAAAACAGTCCTCCACAAATTGTAGAACAGTTCGAGAAAGTCACGTACAATCGATGAAAATACTGATAACACAGATGTAATACACTAACAAAAGCAATAGTAAACACTCAGCACAAAAATAATAACTCAATAAAAGCAATAACACACGCACTATGCAATCGTCTCTCTCTGTCTCAAGCACAGAGAGGTATCACTTGCATGAAAGCTGAGATCTGACTAGCCGGGGGGCCCGGGCCTTTTTATACCTTTCGGTCAGAAACCTCTTGCACTTGCCAGAATAATCGAGAAATAGAAAGGTCTAGCAAAATCCGGAACGTATGAGAAAAGCTCAATACATAGTGTTACAATACCGCGATAGGGTTGCCAGACAGGGTTATTAGGAGCAGGGTTGCCATGGTCGCCAAGCTTATCGCCCACATTTGGCGATACATCGCCAAATTTGGCGCCAAAAATTAAGTCGCCAAATCCGTCGCCAACTTGGCGCTAGCTGCAATATTTGGCGAGTTTACCATTTAAACCAATGTTAAAGCATGGGGGCCGTGCAATGCAGTGGAAATGATATTACAGGTAAACAGGGTTGAAATCACATTAGATACGACAAATTAAACTGTAAAAATGAACACAAATGAGTAGAAACAATTAGAATAAGACTAAATTCGTAACATTATATTAATTTAACAAAATCACCTTTATTTCATTCAAAGGCAGTTAAACAAGCTAAAAAAGTATTCAACAAAACATGAAAATAATACAAATAATATAAAACTAATATCTAGTAGCTCTTCCTCTCCGATGGATGACTTCTCTTAAACGTTGTGGCATTGGTTTAGCCAAATTTTCTGTCACCTCTTGGCCAATTTTCGACTATTCCTCTCTAAGGATCTCCACCATTTGATGTTAGAAAAATGGCACTCTCATAATATTTTTTTCGATATGCTCCACAGGTGCTCAATTGGGTTGAGGTCTGGACTTTGGGTCAGTTCTATAGCAGCCAAAGCCTTGTATTTTGACCAGAGTGTTTTGAATCATTGTCTTGGTAAAATTGGTAGTCCTCCTTGATTCCCAGTTTTTCAGCACTGGCTCGCAAATTTTCTTTTAAAATCTGTATGTAATACAGATGGTTCATTATACCATTAATTATCACAATATTACCCACTCCTGAAGCCGCCATACCCCCCCAAAACATTATACCTCTCCCTCCATGCTTTACTGTGGACAAAATATTTCACTCTTCCAACTCAGCATTGCTTTTTCTGTACACCATAATTTTGCCATTGCATCCAAAAAGATTAAATTTGCTCTCATCTGCAAAAATTACATTGCGCCGCAATTCTGCTGTTGTATATTTTCTTGTAAATTCTGGTCTTTGCACTTGGTTTTTTTGGATGTATATGGCTTCTTTCGAGTAGTTCTAGCTTTAAATCCATTATTATATAGGTAATTTCTAACATAACATCTATGTCCAAACAATCCTTGGTAACTTTTGCCAAATTTGATGCATTGGTTTTGGGTTCCTTTTTAATTTGACATACAAGCCATCCCTCCACCGCTTCGGAAAATTTTTTTGGTCGACCAGATCTTGGCTTGTTATCAACCGATATAGTGTATATAACGATAACTGTATTGAGTATACTTCTTGGCTTATTTACAATAGCCGAAATTTCATTTTCAGATAAACCATTTTTAAAGTGTATTATGATTAAATTCTTAATTTCCTCTAGCAATTCTCCTTGTTTTTGGGCCATCCCTGCTCACTGCTTAAATAAAACTTACTGAATGCTTTGAATAACAAAAATTTTCAACTACACTTAACGATAATTTTGCTTCTCAGTATAAAAACTTATCAAAGCTTCTTATGTCGAATACTTATTTTGTTGGCCAAGCTACTTTTGAAAATTATAACGGTGATTTTTTTCCTTAGGTTTATTTTTTTAAACACAAAAACTTCTACATTAAAAACTGAACTGTTATATACAACAAATAACGAAGCAGAGTTTTGTTGCTTTTGCATAGTAAGGTGTTTAAAGTCCATATTTTCGTAGAAATAGTTACATGTTGAATACTTATTTTGACTTATGTATGTTGTATTTATTTTTATAAACTTTCTCTCTCTCTTTTTTTTTTTTGTTGCAAAATTGTTCCCCAAATGTGAATCTTGTTTAGTGCAACATATTGATGAGCTTTTTATTTGAATGACAAAAAATAGATTTAAAAATATGTGATGTATGAGTATATGCCCAAAGAAAAATAGATACTCAAATATTTTCATACTGATATTGCTGCAAAGTGTATAATTTTTAGAATATTAATGAATATAATGCAGCTTGGATGCATACCTGATTTAAAGTATATTGTACACATAGGTTAAAATTCTTTTGAAATATATTATTGTAATATTATTAGGTTAATTAAAAGAATTACTGAGAATGTATAGGCTATTTTGTATTATTTAACAACCTGTTTATTCCTAAGATTTAATCGTTACATTGTAATCTTTTTTAAAAAATCCTAAGATTAAAATTAATGTTTTTTTTCATTTAGAATTATGTCTGTGGGTCACTTAGAACCAATATAAAAAAAATTGGATACTTTGTTATACAAAATTATGTTAACTTAAATTAAAAATCTATAAAATCTTAATAATTGTCTTAAAATATACATGAAATTATTTATGTAATTGATTATGTAAAGCACATTGATTTATAAGGTCCAGCATTGTGTTTTTTAAATTAATTTGTGTATAAAGCAATGAAAATATTTTATCAAATATTTTTAATATTACTGTCCTTTAATTATATTCTAAATGTGTATTCCATTGATAATTTGCTAAGAAATTTTTTTTTTATTTTAAAGATATTTTTTAGCCATAATAATAATATTAATAATAAGAAGAAGAATGTGTGTGTGTGCTAAAGAAAGCATTTAGTCTCTTTTTGAAGAATGATTTTTCTAATTTCTTTATAGACCATTATACAAAAATTACTATATTGACTCTCACAAACTTTTTATAAATATTTACAAAAAGCTATTTGTAAATTTTGTGTGATTGATTTTTGCATTAGCTCAATAGATGAATGTTAAAAACCTATAATTAATTATTTTTTTTACATGAGTGACAAAAAAAAACTGATGAAGTTTTGAATTAACAACTGTGATATCTTTTAAAAAGATCAAGTTTTAGGAGAATAATTTAATAGAATATTTTTGCAAAATAAAATAATATAGATCTAAAAATACAATTAACTATGCCTCTTAAGTTTTCAATCATTAAAGAAAGTATTCATTATACTGAATTTTATTTCTTTAAGATTTACCGTAAAATCCGGCACATAACGCGGACTTTTAACACCAAAACAAAGTTCAAAATGTATGGGTGTGAATTATACGCCAGGTATAAAGATGATAGCTTTAAAAATAAAGAAAGATGAGGGAAAAAATTACACTTCTATATATACTGAAATACTATTCCTTTACAAGAAATGACATTCCTTATATATATATATATATATATATATATATATATATATATATATATATAACTTAGTTGTAGTTCTAGAAGTATATGTTTTTTTCTCTAAATCCTGAAGTAATACCTCAAATGAATGACTTCCAATACATGAGAGCATTATGCACATACATTTTAGGTTACTTTGTAAAAAAGAGGATGTACATTATATGGTGAATATACCCAGAAACTAAAAATTGCAGTTTGAAACTCTAGGTGTGCGTTAAACGATGGGGCGCGTCATACACCGACTTTTTGGTGCTTATTTTTTATTGATTATGTTCTTTAAAGTTAAATAAATCCTTCAGTTTTTTTTTTAGAAAAGATACAAGGATTTGAAATTTCTATAAACATGTCATTTTACAAAATTTGATAGTTTTGAATTTTAATAAATTTAAGTAAAAATAAAAACTGTTTGAAATATGCATTGTTTATTTGTTTTTATATGTTTATAAAGTATAACAGAAAATATAACTGTGAAAATAAAATAAAAGCATGGGTTAAAAATAATAAAAAATTTACTTTTTTATGTAGTCTATTAATCTTTTAAATGTCATACTATGATTATAATATTATTATTTAATAATGAAAATCAAATTAAAACTGAAACATAACATTTATGAAAACAAAAATTGTATGATTTATAACATTTTCCGTCGAATGAAAAAATTGATTGGTAAGATTTAATTTTTTCACATGGCTGTAAAAAATACGATAAAGGATATTTAAATTCAAAACTTGATGTTTGCACACAACTTTTCAAAGTAGAAAGTGAATTTCTTAGTGTTCTGAAAAAATACAAATTTAGCTTAATTTTATTCTTAGCTTTAGTAACATGCTGAATTGTATGCTTAGTTATCACAGCATAATATTTTCATTGTCAGGTGTGCATTTGTACTTCGGTTCTTAAACTTTTCTTTTTGCCGCACTTATTAGAAGTTATAACATTTAGAAAATTTTCTATGTTCTGCATTCAAAGTAACTGTATCATGCAAACAAATAAACTTTAGATGTCAGTTTTCTATTTCTGGAACTAATTCAGATTTTTTTATGATAACTTATGGTCTAATATCAGAATGATCATTTTTAATCAATCTTATTGAATTATAAAAGTATTTGCTGAGTTTGTGAATTTTTAAATATACTGACTGTTAAATTTACTCAACAAAAAGTTTAAAAAAAAAAAAGTCGAATTTATAGTTTTTTTTTCATTGAGTCATCTGTTATTTTAACACTATCTTAATGCTAAAAATTAATCTATGTTTTCTTATCTTTCTTCTAATTTTTCTTTCTTATGTAATAATTGTTATAAGAGAATTAAACAATGTTCGGACTTGTAATATAGATTGTAAAAAGACTTTATGCCATTGTGTTCTCTCACGATTTGTTTATTTTATATTTGCTCCTTCAATGAAATGCCCTTGTGTTGTGATTAATTGACCAATCATTGATATTTCTAAAAAAAATTACAATTTTTTGATAATTTTTAAAAATTTATATTTAGTTTGAATATTTCTTATAAGTACGAATATCAAATTTTATTTTATTATGGTAATCTCTCTTATGCTAATAATTTACCTGTATAAAAAAGATGTGTGCATTTATTGTAATTAATTCTAAAATGTTTTAAAACATACTACCCAGCAGCAAAACTTTCATGTGTATGTTCCTTTTCTTGCAATTTGATATTTTTTTATAAAGATATCAAAACTTCAAAATATTGTAGGGATGGTCTAGGAATGATATCCCTGCCTGTTATAACCATTGGAATAATGAATGCCCTATAGATATTAATATGATAGTATCTAACAGATCTGCTACAAATTTTATCATATTGTTAAACTAAATTGCATTTGTTTTCTTTGTCATTTGATTTAAATATAAGTAAAATCTGAGGAATGCTGAATAAAATCTAATATTTATTTTTCTCTCTCCATATGATTGCAGAAGTTATATTGTACTTTATCCATACTAAAAAAAAATCCTGTATCTGCTTTTTTTAAAAATAATTAAAGGTCCTTATTAAAAATTTCTTATATTTCAACATGTATTTTATCATTTTTTCTTAGAATTTTGTAAGTTTAAGTAAATAAGTCAACTTTTTATAAAACCTATTTAAAGACTATAACACCATTATATTTTTTTTCTAAAATTGATCATTCCTTGAATAAAAAATTCTCTGGAGCCTCCTAACTCAACTTATTGGATTTGTGTGGCATATACCGTAAAATCTGGTGTATAAAGCACACCCCTATACTTTCAAGCTGCAATTTTCAATTTTTTGATATATTTGCCATATAACGTGCACCCCCTTTTATACGAAAAAATCTAAAATGTATGTGTGCAATGCTCTTATGTTTTGAAGAAATTTATCCGAGGTATTATTCCAATCTTAAGAAAAATATAGTATACTTCTAAAACTACAACCGTTTAAGTTCTTAAGGAATGTCATTTCTTTTAAATAAACAATATTTCAATTTATATAGAAGCTTAGTTTTTTTTATTTGAATCTTTTTTAATTTTGAAGCTCTCATTTTTATATTTGACGTATAACATGCACCCGTAAATTTCGATTTTATTTTTTGTGTTAAAAGTACACATTATTTGCCGGATTTTACGGTGCTTTAAAATACCTTTTTTTAATGGAATTATATTTTATTTGTTGAATGTAACTTCCCTTTTATCCATAATAATGTAGATAATTCCTGATTGAAGGGGAGGGTGGATAGTTCCTTGCGAGTTTTATAATTTGTGCAGTAAAATGCAAAATTTAAAGTATTGAAGCAAATTTTACTATAAAGTTGTATTTTTTAAATAATATTAAATAAGAAAACTAATAAAAAACAAACTATCTTACTTTCTGTTTCTCACCTGATAACTTTGAATTATGTATAGGGGATTCTCTCTCTACATTGTATGTATCTATTTGAAGCTAAAAAATGCATGTATTCTATGTACCTTAGATTTTAAAGTCATTTCTTAAGTAAAAAATTATAAGGAATAAACTCTTTAATTTTTATTTACTTACCATGCTACAAAATAAAATCTTTTGATCAAATTCACAAAATTGAAGTACAATATGCAACTACTTAATAAATCGTTTTACTGTGGCTCCCTTGATCAGCAATCACTTGCAAAATCACTCCTATATATTGGGATCTCATGATTCTCATTTTGAGTAATTCATATTAATTTTTTTACAAAAAGGGCATCCTAACTTTGTTATGAGCAAGCATTATTGTTTCTATTTTATGTAATACAAATAACTATTTCTAGTTAAGTGAAATATTTCACTTTAGTTTATTTTTTATGATCAATGTACATTCAATTATTTTGTATTTGTTAGATTTTAAGTTAAATGTTTTTTCTGTTGTAATTTTTGCAATAATTACAAATAATGTCAGTAGTAGGATGATATTGCTAAAAATAGTTTATAGGTGAAGATGTGTTTGAATATAATGAGTAAGAGGAGGAAGGTGTACCAACACAGACTTCCTACATGCTAAGGATCTCAAAGCAACTAATCTATTACTAAGTTGTTTTGAGCAACAGGAATCTCAAATAAGGGACACAGCAAATAAATTCGACCATAAAAGAAATTCCAGCTAAAACAGAGTATTGATTGATAAGATAATTATTTTTAAAGGAAATTATGTTTTAAGTGTAAAGTAAAGGTATTTTCTTTCATGACAAATTGAAATCATACAAGAAATTCATACTCAAGTTAAAACTTATATTATTGCTCTATTTATATTAATAATGTATAACTCAGAGTTCATTATTTGTCAGTTAATGTGATGTCTCTTTAGCTTTATGATAGAATATTATTTATAAACTCATATTTTTTTTGTCTTGCAATTTAATAAAATCTCTTGTATATGCTTTAAAATTATTTTAATTATTATTAACTTTTTCTTCTTTACTTAAGTCATTCATTATAAAATTCTGTACTAAAATTTTTTGATAATTTTTTTCTTTAGGTTTAGCAAGAATTTATTTCTAAAACTTACTCCCAATGTGACCAAAACCGCAGTAACTTCTAGAACAGGGGTAAAAGCATCAAGAACAAAAACAACAGAATTTAGAGAAAGGGCAGCTACAACTAAAACAACCAGCATAGAAGCAGCAACTACTGGAACAGGAACAACAGCATCAACTAGAAAACTTTCAAGTATGGACATATGCTTAAATACAATGATAAACAACATTGGTATACATCTATCAACCAATGGTAATGGGGTTACTATGGTTCTTTCTCCATGCCACGTGATTTACTGCATAATATTATCCACATGTGGACTTGTTTTATCTTATTTTATAAAAGATTATTTATGTAAGTATTTTATAATTTCTATATTCTAATGTATAATATATTATAAGGAATGTAAAATTTATTAAACATGTGTACTTATTTTTATAGTCAAATGAGGTACATTGCTGTAATTTTAATTAAAAGATATGTGTGCAATAATAAGATAATTTTTGTCAATATAACTGGATGCCATGAACTATTTTTCATTTCATACTTTTAGTTCACTCTCTCACTTTATATCTTTATATATAAAAATCTTCTGTGTGTGTGTATGTGACACTCCTCCTAAACGGCTGGACCGATTTGGATGAAATTTTTGTGTGGGTTCAAGTAGATTCGAGAATGGTTTAGATTCACAATTCGGTCCAATATCACAATTAGTTAAAAAGATATAAATTAAAAACATTGAAAACATTCAACTCAATGTTCACTTGCTTTGTTGTAACAACATTATTGTTATAAAAATGACAAAAGTTGGCATCAAAAATAGATTTTCAGCCAAATTGGCCAAACTGGGTCTTCATTGTTATAAAAATGCAGACAAATCATGCTTTTTAGCGTTTTTATTAATATCGTTTCAAATAATCTTTATACATATAATGCTTCTATGTGTGTGTATGTGACTGAACTCCTCCCAAACGGCTGGACCGATTGTGTGGATTCGAGAATGGCTTCAATTCACAATTCGGTCCAATATCGCAATTAGTTAAAAAGATATTAATTAAAAACCTTAAAATACTTAATTATTTTACCCCTGTGTGCTGTCTATTCTGCTAATGCGCAACTAGAAAAAAAGAAAGAAGAGGGGGGAATTTTCCGATATTTTCACAGTTTTTAAAATTGCAATTTAATTTTTCTGTCAAACTCAGACAAAAAATAATTACAAAATCGAAAGGATTATTCATGTTGCCACGATATAACATATATCTTTATATATATAGTTCTTCTGTGCATGTGTATGTGATAGAACTCCTCCTAAACGGCTGGACCGATTTGGATGATACTTTTTGTGTGGGTTCAAGAGGGCTCGAGAATCATTTAGATTCACAATTTGATCCAATATCACAATTAGTTAAAAACACGCCAAAATTATGTAAGGATCGTGATTGTTCATAAAAAAAATCATGGTCAATATTCTTGAGGCCATTATTTTGAGTGGCAAACTTTAAGGTGAAGTCGTACTTCTACCACAGATCCCAATGATTCTTTCAGACTCACCTATCCATTCAAATGTTTGCAATTTCCAATTCACTTGGCATTTGCTATGACTATTAATAAGTCACAAGGTTAAACAATGACAATTTGTGGCTTAGATTTAGAAAACCCTGTCTTTTCGCACAGCCAATTATACGTTGCATGTCCAAGGTTTGGCAAACCATCACATTTGTTTGCTTATACCCCTCAAGGATTAACCAAAAACATTGTGCATTCAATGGCATTATGATAAATTTATTTTTTGTGCATTAAAAAAATATACCTGTTATGAAAATAGCTCGAGTTTTATCTTTTTTACCCTTTAATCAAAACAAGTTTAAGTTTCTATTCAGAATAGCTTCTATATTCAACTTAGTTCATAGTAAATCTATACTCACACACAATCGATAGGTTGAATTGTGGTTACTGTATATGTGATGATGTCAGGTATTGTAATAATTTTCTTTGTAAAAAATTTCAGCAAAACGGTCCAGATTGTTACAACTTATTCAAAAAGTTTGTAATTTTCGGATTTAAGACATGCATACAGGACAATGTCTATCGGGACCGCTAGTATATATATATATTTATACATATATCTTGTAACTTGTAGTGGATCATGCTTGATGTTAATAGTTTTTTCAAATATTAATTCATTAATTACTGATTAATTAATTAAACTATTTACCAGTTTTCAACACCAACTTAGATTCACCTCCTTTGTTGTAACAATGTTACTGTTAAAATAATGACAAAAGTTGGCGTCGAAAGCTGGTTTTTCAGCTAAACTGGGTGTGTATTGTTACAACAATGCAGACATGCTCTTTTTTTCAATTCACTCTCTTTCCGATATATATATATATATACATACATTTAAATATATATAAATCAATCACAATTTCACAATCAATTAAAAAATTGAATTATCTGAATCTTATAATATTAAATCCCATTTCAAAATATCAATGACGAATATAAAAAATAAATTTGTATCCATAACAAAAGCAGTCTATTTTTAACTGTGCATCATAAAAACAAACATTTAGGCAATAAATAAGATGCAGTATTATACTTAATTACTTGTTCTGCACATAAAAAACTTTTATTCGAATTATTATGCTGAAGAATTTAATGACTGTCTAAAATGTTGTATTGCCCTTGATTACAGGAAATTTTTGAAACATAATTATAAGAATTATGGTTTTAATTTATACTTACTATTTATCTTCTAATTAAAGAGAAGCTTTCAGCTTGTTAAAATATTGTTAATTTTCATTGTGAATTTATTTTGTATGAAATAAAATGCTATTTCTTTCTCATAGTTATCAAATTATTTTTCAGCAAGGATCTTCACTTACCTCTACTTGTTTGTATGTGCTATAGCATTGTATGAGTGCTTAAGCTTTATTTTAAAGAAATGTAGACATCAATCTGTCAAGTATGTTTTTTTTTTAACATTTTTATTAATCCTAAAAAAAAATTTCCAGTTTTATTTTTAACCCTTTTATGACAGAGTTCCTTTATTTATGAAATTATCTCAGGATGGAAGGGGAGTAAAAGGAATTGTTTCCATCATTAAGCCTAATTTTCGAGAAAAAAAATTACGAAAGACGTTCAAGTTTTAGTATTGTAATTTTTATTATCATTTTTGATTGTTACACAAGCTTTAAATTTTAACATGCAAATATATTCATCCTTTGATAAATAACACTTTCTCTCCATAATAATCTGTAGACATGGCTTTCCAAAATAGGAAGAGAACAACATGTAAAACTCTTAAAAACTTTAAACAGTTAAAAAAAACTATTCACAAAATTATTGTAAGCATTTGCATGTGTTTTACATACACTCATGCATTTGAAGAGTGAGCTCTAATTTATATATTTACATTACTCTTATGTGATTCCCACTTACATTCCAAAAGAAATACTAAAAAAAAGTACTGTAAGCGAAATGTAGATCAATACTCTTTGGTCTTAAAGTATTCTTCTATCATAAACATAGGACTACATCTATTGGAAAAAGAAAAAAATCCCTAATTTATATATTAAATGTTTTATTTAAAAAGTCATATATTATATTTGTTTATGAGATACATTTATTAGAAATACATATATGGCTCATACATATTGTAAAGATGTTAAAAAATGAACAGTTTCTGAAGATATTAATCCAGTACCAAGGAGAGTAGTTGTGATTGAATTTACGTATTATGTAGATCAACAGATATCACTCTTTTAATTGTTTAAAATCTCTTCTAACTTGAGGGCAGTTTCTTTTTATTGTAAAATGTTTTGTATGCTATTAAATGTACTCTGAAGTGCTTTCTTTTTTTAAAAAAAAATTATGTATTTTCTTTTTTAAATTCAAAATAGTATATTTTTTACTACAAAGTAAAATGCTTTTACTCTCTATTGTATATCAAAAATTGCTGATAATATAGTAATTATTCCCTTAATTTATATTCTGCATTTTTCTGTTGTTGTTTCAAAAATTACTAATATTATACTAGGTGTCTTAAAATGGACTGATGGGTTTCCAAAAATGTATAACATGAAAGCAGTTAAAGTTAAAACAATTCTCTTGTGGAGTGTCCATCTGGCAGGGCTTAAATTTTCCCTCCCAGATTTTCTAGTTTAATCTCTCAAAATTTTCCTGACTGATAGAGATGGTGGCAGTAAAACCTGTAAATCTTGAAAATCACAATACATATGTTTTACATCTTTTTATGAATGATAATCACATTAAAATATTTTAAAAATGGCCATCAACTGCAACCACATGTTATAATCCAAGGATGAAATCAAATGACATTTTTTGTTAAGGGGCCATTGGAATAGCTATTTGTCGCTGATTATTTCTTCAAGTTGTTCAAGTATTGCTATTGATTTTTCCAGTAAACTCATCTTTAAAGAAACCCCCAAAGGAAGAAAATGCCTGAATTAAAGTCTAGTGAGTACAATGGCAACTATATTTTCTCCTGTGAAGCATAGATAATTTATAGAAAATACACAGATCCCTCTTAGAAACTGAAAACTTCAGCAGTCCAATGAGGTATAGCACCATCTTGTATAAACAAGGCAGATGATTCATCCAAAGCATTTTCAATTCCCACAAAATTGTGTTAGTTTTGAACATGTTGTTTTGAAATCACTGTATCACATGGGTGGGAAAAAAAGTCCAATAACAGTTCACTAGAAACAACTGATTATATAATTTTTTGATATAAGAGTGATTGTGGAACACACATATGAGGGCTGTTAGTTGTCACTTGTTGGTAAATCCATTGAGATGAAAATGTGTTTCATCTGAAAACCATCTAAAGTTCATATCAATGTTTCCATCATTAGACATTTTCAGCAATTCATTTGCAAACATTCCTTTTTTCTACTGACGCAGTCTGAAGCTGCTGCCACTATGTTCAATTTTGTATTGGAACAAGACTCAAGTTTTTATGTTGCATTGTTTTCACCTTCATTTTGCTCAATTGGCATTCTCTTGTAGTTTTTCAGACTGATTTCTTAGGGAAACATGCTATTGCTTCCTTAGTGATTTGACTGTTGTTTCCCAACAATTTCAACTTTCTCATTTGAAACATTACTTGTCTGCTTGTAAAGTGTTTTTATTGTATTTGGCTGAAGACCATTAGCAACTTAGAATTTGCATTGAAAGTTTTTCTTTTTACTATAATATTGTGACTTTCTTTTGATAACATATTGCTGTGAGTCACTGATAACATGCTCAAACCTTAACATCGGAAAACTCAAAATTCAGAATCAAGCCTTAAGACTGATAACTGGTGCAGTCAAAATCACCAGTGTTTGACAAATAATAAAACTATTGAAAAGATTATTAAAGAAAAGGCATAAATCTTATTTGAGAAACTTATTAGGCTGTCTTCAAATAATTACTGGAGAGAATATGATACTGAACAATAAAGAAAGTTAAAAACTCTACAGGGATTCTTGCAGAAAGTAACTGAGTATTGCCTTGAATTAGAAATTTCTGGTAATTCTGAAAAGCTCCTTCTAATGATAAACCTGACTTAGTTGCCTTGCACATAAGATAGCACTGAATTGCTGTATCTAATTAGGAAAAAGGATGCTGGAGATAAGAAATTACATGAATATGCAATGGAAACTATTTACAGTAAATACCCCATAAGTGAATGACTCCATATTTACATGGATGGCTCTAGACTCTCTTTGGAAGAGAATACAGGGGCTGGAATCTACTCAAAACTTTTTTTCATTCTATGCATCTCTTTGAAAAAATGCAACACCTTTCATTGGAGGGGTATAGGCTATTAGTTTGTCACACAACAATCAATTATAAGAAAGCAGTTATTCTATCAGATTCTATCAGTTATTTTATCTCTGTGCTATTCAAGCAATAACTTCCTTTAAGATCCCTGACTCAAGAATTGAGAACTGTAGGAAAAACGTTAATCAACTGAAAGAGAATGGAAAGGAAGTAGAACTACAATGGATCCTGGCCCACTGATTTTTTCACACAAATAAAGAGGCTAACCAACTAGCCAAAAAGGAACTAAAATAATACAAACAACAATATACCTTTGATTTTAATATCAAGAATTATAAAGAATGGAAAAATGCTATTTCTCATGTCCCTACTACTCCAAGAACAAGTGTTGCCTTATTTTAGACTTGCCATGCAATATGATTGTCTACCCAATTTTCTTTTCAGATTTGGTATCTTTGAAAATCCAAACTGCAGTATTTGTGGACTGTATGTAAGCTTGAATGCACAGCACTTACTACTGTGCTCCGCACTATCAAGTAACTATATATCTGGCAGGTATTGGGGAGCCAATGAGGATCACAGTGCATCAGCCAAATTGATGTATTTCCTGTTTACAGTTGACTTTTTGTTTTCTCCAAAATTTCTATATGTCACTCTTGTTTTGTTTATTGTTCAGTTGTTTGGGTGGCATATAATTGTATACAGATATATGCTTAAGTGTTATTGCTTTGAAATAAAGAAAATTGTCCACAATCAGCAGAGTTCCATAACAAGAAAAATTCTTTCTTCCAACAAATATTATTTTTATCACTTTCCTACAGAATCTGCTGTTCAGCTCTCTACTGATCATTCATTCACAGATTACACTCCTTTTAACAGATTTACACTCCTTCAACCCTTTCTGCGGCTACATGTTTTGATGGTTTTTCCATATATCAATACTGGAAAAAATTGTCAAGGGGACTAACAGCACAACCTGGCAGTAAAAGTTTTCCGGAAATAAAACCAGGAATTCTGGGAGGAAAAATTTATGTTCTGTCTCGTGCATTTGCAGAAAGAATTTTTTTTTCAACTTAACTTTTTCTTGTTATAAATCTTTGAAAAGCACATCAATCTATTTTAGAACACCTCATATGTTAATAATAAATATGTTATAAGATAACAGAATGCAAGTGTAATCCAATATATAAGAAATTGTAATTGTTATTATATAACTAAGATTAGAATGTATGTGTGTTATTTCACTCATAAAAGTTTTTGTGTTTAGTTAAAAGCATAAATGTGTGGGCTTAGAAAAATACAACATGGAAGTTCAAATATACTAAAAATTCCTTTCTGTTTTGAACCTGGAATGAAATATTTTAAAATTAGCATTCTACAATCTTCATTGGTATAAATAAAATATGTAACTGTTTTCCTTGAATTTTTTCAATATGTTTTTGTTTGTTTGTTTGTTTTATCTGCTGATGTTTAATTACATATTTTATGTTATCATGAAACAAGTTCTTATTTCTCTCTTTTAAATTGAATTGAATATCACCATTTTTATATTTTTATTTGAAAAAAATTATCTAAAAAGTGCCAATCTTTCTATATTTTATAATACAGGGGTGATAAAAAAAATGTATGCACACTTTGATGAAGAAAAATGTATATATTATCATAAGTACTGAAGTGAATAAAAATGACAAACTTACAATAAGTGTTCAAACTGTAATCCACCCACCTCCAAAATGTTTTTTAGCACAGTGCATTGTTCGTTATATCTCTCAGAGTAGCTACAGGAATTGTGTGACTAGCCATTTCAGTTTCATTATGCAGTTCCTCTAGTGTGCACAGTTTCTTATTTTACACCATATTCTTGATATAACCCCATAAGTAAAAGAGACCACATCGCTTGGGAAACAAAATTTGCATTATTTTCAACCTGCATGAGGTACCATTCACAGAACTAAGTTCTTCTTTCTGTTTCATCCTCTTTCAGTGTGAGTAATGATTGTGGTATGAAAACTTTCCATTTTGCTCTCTGCAAAATATGACCTACGTTAGCCCTACTCATGTCTGTTTCATGTGCATATTGTGTTATCGATTTTTGTGGTGGCTTTGTGAATGAATCGAACATTCCAACAGAAGACGTTTCACTTGTTGAAGTGCGTGGCCGACCTGACCATCCCTTATGCATATCCTTTATTGTTCCAGCAGTTTTAAACTTGTCAAGAAGGTGAGCAATATTTAAGTGTGTTGATGGTTCCGTTTCATATTGTTGCCTTCAATGTCTTTGCATTTCACTGATTTTCTTGAACTTCCAGTACCATTTCGAAAGGCTTTTTCACTGCTCAGATTTGCGCCAGGGTCTCACTTTCCCTATTAAAACACTAGTGCCATCTTTCATTGAACACGTCAAAACTTTAATGCAAACTGTTTATAGCAACTCTTACAACTTAGCCTTATAGTCAATGCAATCTCAAACTTATGGCATTAATATATTACCCACTCTTAAAGTGTGTATACATTTTTTGAGCACCTCTGTATATTAAAGAATTTACTGAAAACCCAGTGTTGAATGAAACATTTTTAAATATAATTTTTATACAGTAATGGATAGTGTGATAAAAAAAATAACAATACATAATGAGATAGAAAAAATTATTTTAAGTGAAGGTTGTCAGAAAATTTTTAAATTGTTTGTTCAGTATTCTCTTAAGCCTTATCAGACTAATCCAACTGAAAATTTAAAAAATAGGAGAGGAGATGAAATACCCAGAAATATAATTTTATGAACATTTTAAAATCAGTTATAATTTATTAAACCTTTTAAAACTTTGGAATTCATATTCATGCATTAAATTTTATATTTTAAATAAATTTTTGCCCACTGGGAAAACAAAGTTACCACAGTCATTTTGTTAATGCTGGAGATTAGAGCCTTGCAGGGATATGTACTCCATTTTCCTCTACAAGAGTATATATTTATGAGTTACGATATTTAGAATGAGTAGTTATAATGAGGGAGGAAAGATATATTGTCTGTTTGGGAATATTTTTGTATTGAAGCTGTATATTGATTATTGAATTATTGCTTTAGTTTTTCTGAATAATGTATGAACTCTATTCTTTAGAAATAATATTTCCTATAAATTCAGATGGAAATATATCCCATTGTATTAAAATTACACATTTTTTAAAATCCTTTTATTCTAAAAAGGAGGATTGGGACTAATTATGAAAAATTTATGATAAAATAATATAGCAAAATGCATTGATTGTTATAATTGAATATTGAAATAAAATTACAGAAATATTTATATTTTATTATAAACAGAATCAAGGTTAGCTGCAATTGGAATGTGTACTTAGGAATAGTGTATTTATCTATACAAACATAATTGGAATTAAGTCACCTGTTAAAGTGTTAATAGGTTAAAAGTTGTGTTTAAATATCTTCCAAGTCTACTAATGCTTGTAAATATAAATATTGTTTGGAGTGATTCTTTCCAATAAGAGGTAAAAAATGTCCTTTTTCTTATTTATAAATTTAGGTTCCTTCAATCTCATTTTAAAAGTAATTTAGTGTTCTTCAACTTTTTGGACTATTTGCTTGTGTTAAATATTTTATATGTCTCTTTTCATAACTTTTATTTATGTTTTTTTCTGTACTTGTCTTTTATGTCTGTCTTGCATGCATTACTTTTGGTTGTATTTCATTTAAGAGTATATTAGAGTTTATTTGCTTATGTGTTTGAAATTAAGATTCTCTAATTGATAAAATGAAATGCTTGCATTATTTTTAATTTAAGGAAATGGGTACTTGCCTGACCTGTTGTCCATGAAATAACTGTATTGATATTGACTTTGAAAGTTTAGCATGTGAGATCTTAATGTAATAGCTTCTACATGAATTTAGAAAACTATGAAAGTAAGCATATTGCCTGTGCACTTTTTTTTTAATTTTATCCTTTTGAATGTAATTGATGTGAGAATTCTATTTCTCTCTCTCTCTCTCTCTAATTTTCTGATCATTAGAAGCTGAATATTAGCTGTTTGAATTGTTTTCTTTCATCTCATTCATTTATTATTTTTTTTATTTTTATAAACTGTTTGATTATATATGGAAAATTTCTGTATACATATATTCGAAAGAATTATTTTTTAATATTGCATGTAAAAGTTATATGTGGGTTATTTGTGATGGATTTCATAATTTTAAGCAATGCCAAGTGAGGAGGATGACACCTGAGCTGGCAACCTTCTCTTCAAATATCCACTCCACAGGTGTTTAGTGGTATCTTGATTAGACTACTTTTATACTGTTCATAAGCTTTGTGATCATGGTCACTTAGCTACAGAATCCTTATATTTGAAAGAACAAAGAATGGTCGATAATTGTTGGAAAAGAAAAAATTAATTTTTTTATTAATTGTTTACTTTTTATTTACAGTGAAAATGTTTTAAAATGAAACTGAAGGGACAAAAATATATTTTCTTGTCAAAACAATTTTGTGTTAAAAGATATTGCAAAAAAAAACCCGGTCCATCAACAAATTAAGTTTATTACAGTTTATTTTATTTACATATATATGTATATATGCATGCATTTAATAAAAATCAATGAAACAAAAACATTCAAGGAACTTGCAGAAATTTTATATAAAGTTTTCATGGTTTTTTGAAAAACGAAACATTTATTGAGTCTTCGAAAAATATCTGATATTTTTCTACGCATTGTCTTTTTCAGCATTAAATTGTCAACAAATTGTTCTACATCATCCATTTTGTCGCTCATTTCATCATTAGAATGTTCATCTAAATAACTATGCATGCTTTTCATGATGTTCCTCATTTTGGATGCTGGGGGAACAGGAGCTAGATTATTCATTTCATTTTCGTCATCAAAATCTGCATCAATGATATTTTTTGAGCTTTGAACAAACTCCAAAATATCTTTATCTGCCATAATTGGAGCTATACACACATTATCATCTACTGCAAGGAATTCTTCTGATGATACAGTTGCACAGTCCAATCTGGCTGGTGTTTTCCATATTTTGTTTCTTTCCACAAAAGAGATCTTTTTGTGTAAAGCGATCTTCGTTTCGTGTTAAGAGGGGGGAAAGCATGGAAATATCTTGTAGTTTGTTGGAACCATTGTATCATTTTGTGTTGACCAATATTTAATCTTAAGCCTTTTTGTGTTAAGCATATTTCACTGTATTAATGTTCAGTTATTACTGTATATAATTGTCATCAATAGATGTAGTGCACATTTTTAAAAAATAAGATCTGAACTATTGAAATGATTTTTTTCAAATTAATTTTAAAAATTAATTATGTATGTATTTGTTTTCATGTTCTTTCATATAACATCTTCACTTAATAGTAAAATTTGGCATATCTTATATATTAAAATCCGAAGGTAAGCAAACGTATCTATGTATATTCGGATGACGCCCAATTTTCTCAAGAACCACAAGACGCAGAAATTATCAAAATTTTGGGAATGATCCGAGGAATCCGTTTTGACCATTTATATTCCGATATTCCAATTAGTTAAAAAGATATTAATTAGAAACATTAAAATGTATCGTGGCGCCATCTGCAGAGAATATCGGAAAAAATTCTGTTTTTACAAAACGAAACTTTGCATATAAATACATTTATTTATAAATTAATATAATAAAATTATATATATGTATATATCTTTCTTTCAATTTAATTATTTTACAAATTTTTTTAAATAAAAAATGAGTCGAAATCGGTTCCTTTTTTTTAATACAAATTATAAGTTCTTCCCCTTTTGAATACGAATTATAAGTTCTTCCACTTGAACTTTCTTTCACGTTAATGAAAAAATATTTTACACTAAAAAAGTTCATGCTTATCTTTTTTTTCCGCATGTAGAACAATATTATACGTAATCTGTACAAAGATTGATAAAATATCTTAAAAATTACGGTTAAAAAAAAAAAAAACAATATATTTCTTTCAATTTAATTATTTTACAATTTTTTAAAAATATTTTCGGAACTTCTTTTTTTTTCAGAGGTTTTTAAAACACAATCTAATAGTTTTGTAATTTTGAAATGTTCTATTTTTCTAAGAATGTACTTTTGTTTCCGGCGGCTGCAAAATTAAACGAAAAAAATTGCCTAAAATGTCAGTAATAATTCATTCTAATTACATTCTTTATTTTTGTTTCATACTTTTTGATCACAAAAGCAATCATTTCAATAGCTATCTGTAAATTTTTCTTTTATTAATTACTTATAGAAATTTGATTTTAATAAATATATATGTTTTTTAAAAGAATTATTTCTATTTCATTACTAAAGGAATTCTTTGTTAATTAAAAAGTACATCGTCTATTATTTATATGAAGTTTGAAAACATTAACTTAAAAATGAAGCCTGAAAAAAAATATTTTACATTAACGAATAACCAAATGGGATATTGAAAAAAATCTACCTTTATTTTAAAGCTCAATTAAATGTTCTTCCCCTACGTGACTGTAGTTTGGTTGGTTAACCCACTGCTTTATAAACGGCAGTTCCTGGGTTCGAAACTGAAGAGGAACAAACTTTCAATTTCGCATTACGCTACTTTTTAAAGATTAATATTTTTTTACTGGAATGAAAAAGGTTAAAATTAAGATGAAATAAATTAATTCTTTGTTAATTAAAAAGTACATCGTCAATTTTTTTGGATCAAAATACATTTTAGAGACATTTTTTACTCTTAATATCAGAATCGTTTTCTTTTTATTACTTCACATTAATAATTTTTTAATTCTAACGCACAACTGTTAAGACCTTAAAACATCAGAAAGATCATTTTAAAAATTTTTTAGTGGAATGAAAAAGGTTAAAATTAAATCGGTTATTTTTTTAATGGTTTTTTATAGTACATGTATATAAATATATATATCTAGGCTTTCCCCCATACTGTTTTTTTTCTCTAACTTATACATATTTATATATTTAATCAAACATTCAAAGGTTCAGAAAAAAGCAATCGTTTCAATAGCTATCTGTAAATTTTTCTTTTATTTATTACTTATAGAAATTTGAATTTTATAAATATATATATGTTTTTTTTAAAGGATTATTTCTATTATTTCATTACTAAAGGAATTCTTTGTTAATTAAAAAGTACATCGTCTATTATTTTGGATCAAAATACATTTTAGAGACATTTTAAGTTAACTATATGTAACGATTGATTGATTCATGAAAATCTGAAATCTATTCTCTTATTTTAGATTCTTAGAAACTAACTATTATTAAAAAAATGATGAACGTTTTTTGTTTTACTCTTAGCATCAGAATTGTTTTCTATTTATTGCTTCACATTAATAATTTTTTAATTCTAACGTAATATTTTTTGTGTAAGTCATACATTGAAATTTGAAGCTATATCTTATCTGTGAGAAGGAGGGGTAGATAAAACAATAATTTTACACTAAAAAAACCGTGTTCGGGCTATAGATAGGGGAAAGAAACCTGTCTTAAATCAAAAATAAGTGGAATAGAACAAACTTCGAAAAAGGGAAATTTTTTGACATAATTTTAGAAATCACTCACATTGTACGCATACAAATACACACACAGAAATGCTGGTGTCATGAGGAAAAGAGAAAGCCTAAGCAACGCTGGGCTAAGCGGTGGAGGGGGGATGGAAGTCATTCTGAAAATGAGTATTAGAAATTGTGATTTTCGAAAGAAAGGGAAAATTTATAAAAGTAGAGATGGCCCGTGCAACGCCGGGCCATGCAGCTAGTATGAAGGTTATAACCTGCACTCAAAAATTACTACAGCGGTTAGCTCAAATTTTTTTAAATAATCAAAATAAAACACATTCTCATTGAGCACAGTTACAATTACATCGGAACAGTTAATACTATACAAATAACATGATGGCAGGCTGACTGGTTAAGTGTCTACATGGCCGAAAGAGGTCACACTATTGTCTGTCTTTTTGTCATTCTTTACAAGCTGAAAAAAAAAAAAATTAATTGCAATAACCTAGAAATGATAGTTAAAAAATGTCTAATAATACTAGTACTCTACAATTTTATTATAATTTATTTGAGTAATCTACATTTATTTTTCATTTTTATGATAGCTTATTTTGAATTTATTAAGTTAGACATGAATGCAATTAGCTGTTTATCTCATTGTGATAACCTTTCTTATGTGCCAGAGTTAGGTTTAAATAGATAGCTGTAGGAATGACTTGAACAACATTTATTGTAACAAGTTTACCTTCAGCTTTAATTTTTTTTTCTTGTTAAATGGTATAATAATTTAAGCAATGGGTGTACTGATGCATTTACATTATAATTTTGTTTATTTAATTCATATTGATGAAGTTTCTGCAATTTTAGGAATAAAAAGTATATCAATTGGCAAAGTTATAGGAAAAAACAAATACAGTGTATTAATAAAAAATGGAATAGGAATAGATTCTCAAATGCTTAGATGTAAAAGCAAAACTAAGGACTTAATATACAGTCTGGTCCCAATTTAGCGAACCGCTATTTAATGACTTTTTTTTAATGAAGAAAAAAAAACCTGTTTAATGAATAATAAACCCCAAATTAACAAATTATTTCAACAGTCAAAAAAATGTTTTTAGTTCTGATTATAAAAAATTGAATTTCTTTTCAACTCACACATCCTTTTTGTCTAGAACAGAAATTTTTCTTGTAGGCAAGCAGAAATTTCGATGAAAAAGGGTGCAAACCATTATTAGACTTTATACAGGTTCAAATGAATTATGAGGGTAACTTATTGCATGAGTTTTGAATAGAACAGAAAATCACTTTCTTATTTCATCCCACTCCTCAACACAAGGGATATTTCAGGAGGTTTTACCATTTGCTCTCTTCCTTGATAGAGGTGTCGAATATAGAAAGTATGGTTTTGCAGAAAATTTTGTTTTTGAAAATTTGTGAAGCATGGCAGATTATCATCAAATTGTTGGTTTGTCGGAGTCAATGAATAATAATTTCTGAATTTTTGATGAAGAGATTGGTAATGAAACTGTTACGTTTTATAATGCTTTACATTGTTTGTAACTTACATTTGAAAACATACCCATGTAACAGGATGTAAATCACTCACAAGGGGAGGGCATGACTAAGGAAATTCATTTGGCGTCGAGACTTGGTGTAATAGTAGTACTCCTTTTGGGTGTTCAACCCTCAATATAATTCCGCCGAATGTCCAGTCAATTTGGAGAAAATAGCCTTCAAAATTCATGCTTAGCTTTTATACAATTAATTTTTAATTTCTACCAGTGATGAAACAACACAGTTGGTAGGATGCCTGCTTTCTATGTGGGAGGATAGGGTTCGAATCCCACAATGACTTTTTTTTTTTTCCAATTCATTCATTTTTTTCAATTATTTTTTTAAAATTAAATAAACTTATTTATGAAAAGTTTATAAACATTAAATGATATTTTATGTAATTATTTTGTATTTTATAAAATAAAAATAATTAAATTTATTATTTAAAATTATTATTAAAATTATTATTTATTTATTATTAAATTATTATTTAAGTTATTATTAATTTATTATAATTATTTAAATGAATTTATTAAAGCTAAATAATTTTTTTTTAAAAAGGACTTATTAAATATTTTATATAACTACAAAATAATTAAATTAATAATATACAAAAAAGACATATATTATTTTTATTGCATTATATATAATATTTTATTTATAGTATATTGTATTTCACATTATAAAGCTATTTGTAACTAATTTTTATGTAAAATATCACTTAATATTTATTATATATTTTATTATAAATATTATGTTTATTTTTAGTTTGTTGTTTTTGTTTCATCAACGGACCAGCCACGCTTATTTCTTTTTTACTTTTTTTTATTTAACCACACAACATATATGCTATTTACAAGCACAGCAAATTTTAAGTAATTTTTATTGTGAGCTTCGAGTATTAGTCCTATATTAATGCTCATGTCTGAGTATTAAAGAGAAATTTTCTCGTCTATCTCGTTCCACAGAAAGTTCTCAACTGCCGGCACAGTGCGGCAAGGAAGAATATTTGCATTTGTGCGCATGACGTTGGCGCGCATGCGCCAACATCCCGCCCGGCCTTGCCATGTTCACATGCAAGAACTTACAAATATCATAATTAGCATAATATATATATAAATTTAGCACATAATTAAATACAGTGATTACAACAATTTAAATGTAATAATAAAGTTAAATCAACAATTTTACACAAATAAAATATAATATAGCAATACATATACACACAATTTACTTAGTATCAATTGGGAGAACAGCTATTTTACTAATAGCTCTTTTAAATTCTCCTGATTGAGTTTTAACCTTGACAACTCTCACTTTTCCATCTGACCCATGATATACTTCTAAGATTCGACCTAAAGGCCAAGTATTTATAGGTAAGAAATCCTCTTTGATTAAAACCATTTGACCAATCATTAGATCATTTTTTTCAGTTGTCCATTTCGATCTAGCTTGCAGTGTATTCAAATAATCAGATTTTCATTTTTTCCATGTGCGTTGCTCAACCTTGGTAATCTTTTCCCATCGACTGAGACGATTTTCATTTACATCTATTAAATTTGGCTCAGATATTGATGTTATAGGTCTCCCTATCAAAAAGTGACCAGGGGTCAAAACATCGAAGTTATCTGCGTCGCTACTGAGGGGAGTCAGTGGACGCGAATTTAATATTCCCTCTACCTGAATCATAATAGTTTCAAATTCTTCAAAGGTAAAATGAAGATTTCCTATCGCTCTTTTAAGATGGTGCTTCACAGATTTTACACCTGCCTCCCAAAGACCTCCAAAGTGAGGGGACTTGGGAGGTAGAAATTTCCATTCAATATTTTCTGACACGAAATATTTAGCTAAATTTTCATCCGGAAAATTAATTAATTTATGAAATTTCTTTAATATGGAGTTTGCTCTCACGAAATTAGTAGCGTTATCTGTGTAAATTTTGGAGCATTTACCCCGTCTACTAGTAAAACGTTTAAGCGTTGCAATCAAAGCATCGGAAGTGAGATCCGATAATAACTCGAGATGGATGGCTTTTGTAAAAAAACATATGCAAACGCGCAAATGTACACTTTATTTAGAGTTTCCTTTCTCTGATTTTTATATTTTACTAAAAAGGGGCCGCATAAATCAAGTCCAGGAATAGTAAATGGGCTCGATATATTTACTCTTTCACTGGGCAAATTACCCATAATTTGTGAAGAAAGAATGGGTCTGCTTTTGAAGCATGTCACACATTGATGAACGGTTTTACGAGAGATGCTACAACCGCTCAAGGGCCAAAATTTTTGTCGTACAGCATTTAACAATCCCTGTGGGCCAACGTAAAAAAGTCTTGTATGCAAGCTGTTAAAATAAAGTTTACTTCATTTTGAACCTTTTGGTAAAATCGCAGGATGCTTATGGAGATATGGCACAGAAGCATTTTCTAATCTTCCACCTACGCGAACTATTCCTTCCCCATCTACAAATGGAAATAAATTAGAAATACAACTTGGAGTTTCTTTTTTATCAAACAAGGATCTTTGAGCATACTTAATCAATTTAATTACTGACTCCTTGAATTCGGCTACAGTTAGAGGTCCAACCTTTTTGGACTTATTCCAACAGTTGTAGTTGAATCTGAAAATATAAGACAAAATATTAATAACTTTGAAATAATTATTAGAAAGTTCTAAAAGTTCGTCAAGGATGCTAGAGGAATCGCTATTCAGCAAGACAGTCTCTTCACTTCTGTCAGCTTCAGGCAATTTTTTCCTTTCTTGAACTACAGTCTCTTTCTCATGTTCGGTGAGGTAGTCTAACTCAGGAACCACTTGCTGAAAGTTTTTAGGAAATTCAAAATCGGACAAAAATTCTGTGCACCTGTCCACCACCTGAAATTTGACACCAGACAGTCAGCGCTCAGTCCACGAGAGAGGAAGTCTGCTGGGTTTTCCTTACCAGCACAATGATACCATGAGTGGGGATCTGTTAGGCTGGATATTTCGTTGACTCGGTTAGCAACAAATTGTTTACATCGGGTTTTGTTACCCTTTATCCAAAACAGAACTATTTTGGAATCAGTCCAGTGATATTGTAAACAGGATCTTTTAAGATTCACGATCTTTTTCACCTTAGATGCCAGACGAGCAGCGACTAGAGCTCCAAGTAATTTTAGTCTGGGCAGGGTTACACAGTTTAATGGTGCTACACGGCTTTTTGAAGTCACAAGTTTAACAGAAATTCCATTCCTTGACTTTGTTCTCAAATATATGGCTGCGTCATATGCCTTTTTGCTGGCGTCGCAAAAGCTATGCAACTCTACATCATCTTCCAGCAAAGTAGAATCTAGAACGAGTCGAGGTATTTTTAGATTTCGTAAGTGGGGTAGCTCCTCACACCATTTTTTTCCACTCCTTTTCAATATGTGTTGGCAAAGGGTCGTCCCATTGAATTTCTTCTTTCCAGAGATCTTGAAGGAGGCATTTTATTCTAACGGTGAAAGGAGAAATTAACCCTAATGGGTCAAAGATCTTTCCAACTGCTTGCAGTATGGAGCGTTTCGTATTTTTATCTAAGGAAACAAATTCCAATAGACTTTTAGTATCTGTAGTCAAGTAATCTTCATTAGTGTTCCATGATAGTGTCCTAGGACCTTTGTTCCATTTGCTCCTAAACTTACAGTTTCATGTACAGGATGTACATTAAAATTTTCTTTCTTCCATTGCTCCATTAAATCAGCATCATTAGTAATCCATTTTCTGAGATCCATTCCAGCAGCTTCCATAATATTTTTTGCTCTTCGTGAAGTTTGAAGAGCTTCTTCCAATTCGTTACCACCGGAAATAAGATCGTCAACGTAGAAATTTCTATCTAAAAGTTCTACAGTGTGAGGGATTTCATGTTTATATTTCTCAATATGATGCCTAATCGTGGTTGCCAGAAGAAATGGACTTGAACTAACACCAAAATTTACTCGATTAAAACGGTATACCTGTAGTTTAAGCCTTTTATGAACACACGGTTCGTCATCACTCCAGAGAAATCGAACGGCATCTTTATGTTCGTCAGCAAGACAAATTTGTAAGAAAGCTTGTTTAATATCAGAACAAAAGGCTATTGCATTCAATCTAAAATTAATTAATATGTCTAAGAGATTGGGATTTAAATTAATTTCTGGCCATAAACAATCATTTAATGAGAGTTCATTATTTTGATGACTTCCAGCGTCAAATACAATTCTTGTTTTTGATGTTAAGCGACTGTCTTTTCTTACAGCCTGATGAGGTAAATAATATACAGGTCTTTTTAACTTATTATCTGTAAATTCGGTCTTAACTTCTCCTATAATACCCTGTTCTGTGTAATCGAGAATGATTTCACGGTATTGCTAATATAATTCCGAATCATGACCAAATCTTCTCCATAAATTTTGGAAACGTTGTTTAGCTAGGGGATAATTATCAGACAATTCATTATAGGATTTTCTAAAGGGAAGTTGCACGATATAACGGCCTTTTTCGAATTCAACAGTTTCTTTAAATATTTCTATAGCTTGATCCCTTTCATGAAGAACTGGATCATCTCGTATCCCCAAACCCTCTAAATCAAAAAATAATTTTAAAGTATCTTGAATAGAGTCATTGTTTACTAAAAAACACTGTCCTTGTTTATTAATTTGTCTTTCTTCAAGTTTACCACACGCAATCCACCCAAATTCGCTTTCTTTGAAAAACAACTCTTCATTTACTTTATACGTATTCTGTTTTAAAACTTTAAAAAATACATCAGCGCTAATCAAAGCGTGAACTTCGTTTGCTTCATAAAACGATTTGTCAGCTAAAGTTAAAAACTTAGGAATTTCCACATTGGAAATATCTAAACTTGAGGAGGGTGTAAATTCAGTTATTTTGTCCTTTTTTATTCCTAAGCAATTACTCATTCTTTCTGTAAGTACACAAATATTGCTCGCGGAATCTAGTATAGCTCTTAATTTTATTTTTTGATTATTTGTTCGGCGAACATATATTTCTGCTGTTGAAAACAGAACATTTTTTTTATTTGATCGGGCCATGGAAATGTAATTAATTTGAATATGGTTAGATTTTAAACACAAATTACAAAGTTTGTGTTTGCGAATGAATTTGTCTTTCGTCAATACTGAATTTTAAAAAAGTAGGACATTTACATATTGGATGTTGTGACTTACACACTATACAATTTTTGTTTTTATTTTTGTTTACTATGAAAGCTTTTGGCTAAGAATTGTTGGCATACATTTTATTTGGGTTCACTTTAGCATTTCTATCAACAGACACAGACAATAAAACGGATTCCCGTTGTTCTAAGAATTCAATAAACTCGTGAAATGTAGGGACGGTTTTGGATTTAAGTGATAATTGAAAATTTCTTCTCGATTCTCTATCAAGTTTCTCAACTAAAATATTAATAAGTAAAACATCGGATAATTTATTTTGCTCATATTTAAGTACTTTTAATGCTCGTAAATTTTTTTGAACGCAATCAATCATATTTCTAATTTCTGTGAAATTTTCAGTTTGTATATTTTCCAGCTTTAAAATATTTTGAATATGAATATTGATTATTAATCGTTCATTTTCGTATCTATTTTCTAAAAATTCATATAAAGAATCAAAACTATCAAAATTACTACATAAATAATTAACTTCATGAGTTAAACCAGATCTGAGGTAGTATAGCTTCTGAGATTCACTCAGTTGTATGTTATTGTGATCGGATCGTCAAATTGGATTTAAAATGAACTAAATTCTTTGTATTTTCCCGAGAACTCGGATAAAACTAAAAGAGGTATTTTAGTTTTTATTTCGAAATTATCATTTGTTTTCATTACTGCCCCAGAACTTGATTTCTTAGAGGAATTAAGAATAGTTTCTCAATTCTTACCTCTAATGATTCAAGGCGGACTTCCAAGAAGATGGAGATCTTCGTCGACGGCAGTTAATTCTGCATCTTTCACATTCGGAATGGCGTAATAGTTGTTGCGAAGTTCCTCCCATTTTTTTGCAGTTGAATCAGACTTCTTAGCTTTACTTTTATTTCAACCGAATCGGTTTCTTCGTTGGTACTTTCAATGAACGTTTCAATTCTGCTTATTTTACTTTCCAAGGTACATTTTAATCTGTTTTGCATATCCATAGTCCATTGATCGCTCCTGGCACGAGCGGAACCAGAATATTTATTTTTAGTTTGTTGTTTTTGTTTCATCGACGGACCAGCCACGCTTATTTCTTTTTTACTTTTTTTATTTAACCACACAACATATATGCTATTTACAAGCGCAGCAAATTTTAAGTAATTTTTATTGTGAGCTTCGAGTATTAGAGTCCTATATTAATGCTCACGTCTGAGTATTAAAGAGAAATTTTCTCGTCTATCTCGTTCCACAGAAAGTTCTCAACTGCCGGCACAGCGCGGCAAGGAAGAATATTTGCATTTGTGCGCATGACGTTGGCGCCATGACATGCGCCAACATATTATTTATTAATATAAAAATATATTTATAAAATTTAATATAAATATTTTTATATAATTACAGTAATTTTTTTTACTTTATAAAATTCAAAAGAATTATATAAAATATCATTTAATATTTAATAAACCTTACATGAATAAGTTTATTTAATTTTAAAAAATAATTTAATGAATTGGAAAAAGAAAAGTTCATCTCGTGATTCGAACCCTATCCTCCCGCATAGAAAGCAGACATCCTACCAACTGTGCTATTCCATCACTAGTAGAAATTAAAACTTGATTGTATAAAAGCTAAGCATGAATTTCAAAGCCTATTTTCTCCGAATCAACTGGCCATTCGGCGGAATCACATTGAGGGCTGAACACCCTAAAGGAGTACTACTATTACACCAAGTCTCGACCCCAAATGAATTTCCTTAGTCATGCCCTCTAATTTTCAGTATTTTCTTCTCTGCATAAAGTGAAAAAGATCTTTTCAAGTCAGGAATCAAAACAATTGTCTAACATCTATTAGTAGTAAGTATTGTAAAGTTTCCAATTAATTGAGGCATAATAATTCACTAATATTATTTTTAGCTGCTGAATAAAAAATGTGTAATCTCTAGCTATGGATATTTTGTGGGTGGGTGGGGCTTATTGTAGAATCTCTAAAAGGTAGGTGAAAAAAAAATTTCACTTTTTTTTTACCCCAATATTACAAATAACCTGAATTGATGAATAAAATGTTTGGTTCCAATGAATTCGTTAAATTGGGCTCTGACTGTACTGTAAAAGTATTCAAAATTTTATTTTAAGATAATAAGCACAAAATACTTTTAAATATTGGTTTATTCTAAGTTGGAGCATTTTCATGCAGCTGTATGTATTTCTTTAAAGATATCATAATTTTTTTAAGTTAGAAATTTATTGATTTTAATCCTTCTTTTCAGAAATGAATGCTTTTATTATTAACAAGTAGTGATAAATAATTTATTTTTAGTATTTTTAAGGTAAAGTTTGTATTCTTTCTTGAAGTAGGATGTGTATGAATTCTCAATTTTAATTTAATTATTAATTGAAACTTTTGAATTTTATATTAATATTTTATACATATAAATGTATTGTGATGTTGTATGCATTTATATGTTTAACATTATATGTAAGAACTTATGAACTTAGATGCTGCCCATCCATTAATGAGGCTGACTACTGTGCCATACGGCTTGGGTTCGAATCTGAGAGATGGCATGATTGTTTGTAAATGTATAGTGTCTGTGTGACATGGGGGCACTCTAAATAATAACCTTCGAGCTGCAAGTCCTCTCATGAGGTTGGTTGAAGGGGAAGAGAGGTTGGAGGCCTCTGACTACCTCAAGGTTTCCAATCTCAAAATTGGGGTGGAACTGAGCCAAATTGAACTATCACCAGTTTGGTCCGCAAAGCTATGGCTAATGACAGGTGTACATCTGTCCCTTTGCCGCATTGAATTTCATGGGTCTTGATCTGACACCATCAGACAGGTTGCATTAGCAACAACATCAACAACTTTTACATTTTAGTTTTCATCATTTTTTTAACAGTTTTTCAAATTAATTAGTTATTTGTTTCATCTTCAATTGTTTTTGTACAATCATAACTTCTGAAACACATCCTTTATTTTATAACAGAAATTGTTTCTTTTTAGTTCTTTGAAAATACATATCTTGTGTAAAAAAACAAACAAATTAAGCATTTAGATTACTGTTTCTTATTTTTATAATTTCTGGCTTTCTTGGTAAAATATTAATTTCTCTTGTTTAACAATATATGCATGTATTTTCTGTGTATATATTTCAGGTATTCTTTTATCATTTGTAAAAGGCTGTGGATCGTTAATTGTGTAGAAGTTGCTATCATCATGATTTGTATTACTATTCCTATATTATGGATACAATTCCGTAATTTTAAGTGAGTGTTTTATGTTTTATATTAACTAATTTAGAGATTGATGAAGTTATCTATTTTTTTTTTAGAGATAACCTCGAATTAAATTTATATTCTTAGAAGTCAGTCATGATTATACATTATTATTATTTAAACTGTATAATTATTAACAAATGTACATTTGGCAAAATTCATTTTGCATGATATTGTAAAAAAAGTGAAGAATTGCAATTTGATTAATTTCAAGCAAAATGAAGAAATTTAATTTAAGAATTTTATTTAGTCCATTTCTTTAGGAATAAATGCAATAAATATATTTAAACATTTTAATCATTAAAGGTTTCAGTGAAAATTTTTAAAAAATTAATGTTGAAAAATAAATAATCATTTTCACTGCATGAAAATTATATTATTCTCATTTTTGTCTTCGAAGAATTATTTGTCAAGTATGATTGCTTGAACATTACAAGTGACTGATCTCTTTTCTTCACATTTTTTGGGGATCCAGCCTATCTATTTATTATAACTTATGTAAAAAAATCACCAATTCTTATTAAAATCTGGAGTTGTACTGAATGCTATTTACATCTTTGAATTGGAAAAGCTGCTAAACAAATGTGTTTTTAATTGTATTGTATTAGATATGTAAATAAAGTGTGCTCTTCATGTACTTTTACTTACGATAAAAGCTTTTCAAGATTTTTAAAAATTCTGAAAAGCCAAAAAAAGTGCACTTTTCAAAACACTTGATGGTTTCTTTGTATCCATCAGATGTTCAGACCTCGGGCAGTCTTTAAACAGATATATCATGCTTCTCCATTTTCTTCTTTAAATAGTGGTACTCAGGCATTTTTAAATACTTTAATCAAAATCTGATAAATTGCTGTTATAACCCACCCCTTGGCAAAGATTTTTTTTTATCTGTGCCAAAATGGCACTTATTCGCGATTTTCAAAGTTGAGTCTGAGGAAACTGAGAAAAACTTAATGTTATATCTGAACAAGCAAAGAATGGTAAATTTTTATCACTATAAGAATAAAAACAACTAAATTTAACTGTTCTAAATAGGAAATTTAAGACATTCTAAAATAGAAGAAATTAGAAAAACTTATTGGCTTATGAAGGGACGTCATTCTCCATCAGAGGGTACAGTGTGGTAATCACTCAGAGAAATTCATAGAACGCATCTTCTATTGAAGGCTTTCTCCAGTGTCGCCTCATGTGTTTCGCTGATTAGTAGACAAAGTGACCCTTCACATGGATAGTATGATTTCTTAAGGGTCGCTTGTGTGATTACTGACCACATCCCTTCAATGGAGTTCGTGTGAACACTGGCTTCACAGGGTTCTTAAAAGTGACTGTAGTTGACCTGCAAATGCTGGTAACCTTTGTTTGACAGGCAATGGTAGGCCTTCCAACAGTTCAAAATTATAATGGACCCTGGTACCACCCGCCTCTTTATAACATTCAAAATTTCATCTTTCGTACGACTTGCAACCACTCTGAAAAAGTTTATGCGATTTTCTTTCAACCTCTCCAAGCATTCATTCACTGTTTTCAGGATTGCCTCTTCCATACTTCGTTTTTCCAACTTGCTCTCGTCAATTTCAACAATCTTTCCTTCACCACTGAAGGATTCACTTTCATTCATTACAGCAATCATACATACCTCTCAACAAAACATATACCAATCAACCGCTATATTCTTAGTTTACTTTCAAGTCATTCACAACAAACTCATTCATCGACTTTCCCAAAAAAAATAATCCGTTAAGTTTAAAATATCACAAATACTCAAATGACTCTCATAAAACCACGTACCTTTCCTTACGCTCTTACAAACACCATACAAATTCTCTCCTCTTTTTTTTCAACACCTTCATTCATACCCATCAATCATACCTTTTCTTTCTCTCAAAACCATAAGTTTTCCACATTTTGGATATCCTTACCTGTTAGCAATCAAATTTTCATGCATACACTATTCAATCAAATCCATTTGCCCCCTTTCTACCAATAATTTTAAAAAGGAAACAGTTAAACCTTGCTTATGATGACTCATTATGGACAACTGGTACTCATATGTACTATGAAAAAATCAGTCAAGAGACATACAAAAAGATGGAACTGGTGAATTTTTGTTGTTATATATGGTTAGTAGGCATGCCAAACTTATTGCAACTAATGGTAATTACTGATTGTAGAATGGTCTACTAACTAATTAATAATGATCTTTTAATTTATAGACAAAAAGGAAGGGTAGATAGCTATAAGTGACCCAAAACGGGGGTGGTCTGTAATAGGACTCTACCATGAACTAATTTAATTGATTATAACTAAATAAAACGAATTTTTTGCCTGATTTTTTTTCACTGTTTTCTCTGAATATTCTTGTATTATTTAACATATTTGTGTACTATGCATCAATAGAAAGTTTGAAGTATTTATGTTTTCACTTTTCAGACATGCTTGGATAGTTCAGGACGTCTTATGTGGGATTATCTGTGCATACATCTTAAAATTTATACGACTTCCAAGCTACAAAGTAAACTTCATTATTATTAAATTCCTTTTTTGTATCTTTTAGTGTTGCTTATTCTTTTTGCGTTTTTAATCTATGACATCATGCATTAGATCTGCTTTTTCATTCATTTTCATTATTAAAGTCTATAGTGAATTTAGTTTATTTTTAGAATACTCATATATGTAAGGGTAGATCAAATATAAACAAGATATTTTTAAATATTTTTTTCTGAAAAAAATATTATTTTTCAAAATTATACATCAATTTTATTTATTATTTTTTTTTATATATATCCTCTTTTACTCCAGTGTACAGGAGTTTTTTAAAAAATTCTTGTCTAATAATAAGAAATCAGACACACAAGAAGTCCATTGCATACAATTTTTTTTACTTTTTCACATTTAATGGAAATATTTATCCTTCTAATGTTTCTTTGAGGAGTCCAAACAAATGGTGGTATGAAAGTGCTATATCTGGATTATATAGGGAGGATGTTCAAGTGTTATCTAATGAAATTATTTTAATTTTTCTTGTAGTACATCAGATGTGTAAAGTCTTGCATTGTGCTGGAGAAAGAAAACATCAAAGATTGTAATGAAATGCTCTGCGTGCTTCTCCAAAGTTAATTGTATTCCATTCATGAAGAAAAATCAATGTATACATGATACTTTGTGAATCTCCCCCCGAAAAAAAGCAACAGTGAAAAGCTTTTCCGGCTAATAACCAAATTTTTGCTTTTAAGTGGAACAGTTTTACTTTTTGTATAATATTTCATACTGGATCACCTTGTTTTTGGAATGCAATGGTGTACCCAACTTTCATTGCAAGTTAAAATTTGCTTCAAGATTGCATGGGTTTTTCTTCACAGCAATTCAAATATCTTTGATAAATTTTTCTTCTTGCCTTCTTTTCGTTTGTTCTCAAAATTTGAAGTAACAGTCTTGTTTTAATTTTAAAATATTGTAACTTATTCCAAATATATTGAATTGCACAATTCTATAACTTATACCCGTTTTTGTTTGCTGTTATTCATCAGTCGTCAAGAATGAGGTCCTGCATGCCTTTTAATTTTCATTTCACTAAGAGACATTTTTTCAAGGGATGATTATGGACCAATTTTTTAACTTTTTCACTGCAATAGAGATACCTTGTGGTGTTAACATACTTGAAACCTACCTTAATAAGTAATTACTGTACTGGACATTTAATCTGAATATATTAATAGATTTGACATTTCTATTCATTAAAAATTTAGTAATTCTTCATTGTCCAACTGCAGTAGATAGTTTGGGCTCACTTATTATGCTAGCAACTAAATAAATGGAACATCCAATGAATAAAATGATTGCTTAAACTTTAAATAATGTATCATGGTTGTAATGTTAATATGTATCAAAATTAACTGTTATAACACTCATATGTGTGATCCACCTTTGTAATATTATTAAGGATTTGATGTAATTGTGTTGTTTGAGATTTCGTAATTTTTATTAAAATGATGAAGTATATGAGCAGCGTATTGTAAGGAAAGGCTTCTATATTCCTTCCTCTTTAAGTGTTATTAAAATTTATACAAAATTATTTGTATTGATGTCTCTGAAAATGATCACTTTTATTATTGGGTGAGTGCAAAAGTTTTACCTGTTTTTATAACCCATATAGAAGAACAAATAAACACAAAATGAATGTGACCTATGACTGTGCATAATCTTCATTGCTATATCTATGACTTCTTACCATCTTTCTGGTAGGAATTTAATCCCAAGGGGGTAAAATTCTGGCGGTTCCAAGTAAAAAAATCTTGGATGGTAGTTTTCACAGCATCAAGATCGTCAAAGATTTTCGGAGTGTAGAAATTGTTCAATACACGAAATAGAAGATAGTCAGTTGGTGACAAGTTAGAAGAATAGAGAGGGTGTCATAAAACTTCCCAACCAAAGCTCATTAACATAACAGAAGCATGTGACTTGGTCGTTAACTTGAAGGACAACACCGTGATGATTGATGAGACCTGGTCGCTTTGCTACCTAATTTGAATGCAGCCTGTCTGTAGATGGTAGATGGCTGCATTGATGGTTTGGTTGAGTGGCAGGACCACCCACAGGGAATTATTTTCCTGCACATCCCATCACATACTCAATAACACCATACAAAGTTCAGCTTTCAAAGTCGTTGCCAGATCAGAAGGGCAACATACAATCCTACGATGCTTTACGTTACTGTGCATAACCCACTTCTCATTTCCTGTCACAAATCATATCAAGAATGGGTCCTTTTTGTACCAGGAAAGCAAGGAAACACAGGTGGTGACTTGGTCATCTCATTGCGTAGTTGTCGGATTGTGTGGAACCCAACAATCCAACTTTTTCATAAAACTGAAATTAACCAGCTGTCACTTGACCATTGTTCAGTGTACGTTGAAGGTCTCCACTAATTATTGCACAGTCCAGTTCAGGTTGTTCCTTATGGCTTGGTCAATATCATCTTCTTCAAGGAGTGATAGCCATCCACTTCTAGCCTGATCTTGGAAGCTTCTGTTTCCTTCTCTTAAGTTTACAAAACCATTGACAACATCTTCTTTTGTCTATTGCATCCTCCCCATAAACTTGACAAACCTTACAACATGCTGCAGTTGCCGTACTCTTTATCGAACTCTTATAATAAACAGTGTCTCTCATGTTCCTTCATGCTTTCCATATTATACCCTCTGAATTTTTTTTTAGATGATTAACTGTGTGAGACAATGCATTTATACTATACTGTTCGAATTAATTGGGACAAATGGGAAAAAATGCTTTTTTCTGAAATCTCCTTATGTTTTTATCATTACATACCTTAAATAGATTGAAAAATCTGTATGTTAGTACAAAGGATGTCTTCTTTTAGCAGAAATTACCTTTTCAACCTATCTTGGCATTGACTCCACTAGAGTAGCATACATGTTCTAGATTTCATCATCTTGGAAACACACTTGTATAGTCCTTTTGTCATTTGCTCTGTTGTTGTGCAATTCACCTTAGTGAAACGATTCTTGAGAATATACCATCAGTCTTGAATTGGATTTAAATCTGGGGAATTTCCAGGCCAATCGAGCATTTTTATTTTATTTTCCGCATAAAAGTATGTACCAATTTTGAATTGTGACAAGGGGCCAAGTCATGTTGAAATGTTACATCAAATATTTCCATGAAGGAAACAATCTTACTACATAGTATATCTATATATTTGACAGAATTCATCATGTATTTAAGAGGAACTAAGCTTCCAGGGCCATTTGTTGTGGAAAAAAAAACCCTAAGCATCTATTTAGAAGGGTGTTGTACTATCTGTTGGATATAATTTGGTAACAAAGTATCAACTTCACTCCGTCTAACTGCACTTGATTTCTATCCTTGCACAAATAAATGTTTCATCACTCAAAATCATCTTCTTCCAGTCATTACTAGTCCATGATCAGCATTTTTTGGCCCATGCTGATTGTTTTTTCATCATTTCTGAGTTCGAAGTAGTTTTTTTCCTCAGTCTTGTTGCCTTAAGGCCACCTTCCAGAAGCCTTTTCAGTGCAGTTGAGGTACTCACACTTCAACACCTTTATCCAATAAATCCATTCAAAAGCCTATATTTGTCTTCCTTGGATTTATTTTGCTACTTCTTATTAAAATTTTATCAATTCTTGGGATAGTTTTCCACTTGCACCTACATTTTTCTTTTCTTTTTGGAGACAATGATCCACAGCAATTTGAAATGTTCTTAAAGCCCTTAATTGGATAACACCAACTGCCGTAGATATACCTCTCACAGTCATAGAAGTGTGTTCATTGAGAGCGATTTATTTTAGAATGGTTCCTCGGAGAAAAAAACATCTTTGATCAAGTAAAAGTAACATGTCTTACACAGAATGTAAAATTGAAATTACCAGCTGCCTCATTGAAAGGCTCATAACTGAGCTCCTGATGCATTAAAATGAATAAATGATAGTCAAAGTCGATCTGTCACACTTCCTAAAGGCAAATATAACAGGTTTGAGGTGGTTCAGGATATCACTAGTAATCACATACCAACTCAAACACAAAAACCACATGCTTGTCCCAATTAATTCAAACAGTATAGTATGTTAAGCATCCACACATTTAATTGGCCAACGATTTTGGTCATTAAAATATCATGTTTGGCATCAATTCTATTGCAGATTTAAAGATGAGTAGGACTTTCGCTCTCACTTGATACATGCAATAAAATTACTTTGGGTAAACTTTGTAAAGTAGATTTCTTTCCTATTCCTTCCTGAAAAGTGATACATATTATCAATGTACTATTAATTTCAACATTTGTTACTTAATAGTTGAATCTACTTTAATGCTAAGAATAGTCTTTTTTTTAATCACATTGTTTTATTCTTTTATTATAGTTTAATTATTTGTATTATATAACTTGCTTTATTTATTTCATTCTGAAGATACTTTTTAGTGTAACAAACTAATCAAAATTATAGGTATATCATACATTTTTAGTTATGTGTAAGCTTAAAAGAGGGAAAAGGGGGAGGTTTTGAAAAGATTATTGCAATCCATAAAAAAATTCAAATCAACATAAAATTTCACAAAATCTAATAATATATTTACTATTGTAAAGTCACCACATAAACTAAGAAGTATAACAGAGATAAAAGATTATTTTTGTTTTGCTTTTGCAGTAATAATATGCATCTATTTAGTAACTACAAAATTATAAATGTATTGATTTTGCAAGATATTGTGCTTATGATTCTTTAATGTTTTGGTTGCATGTAACTTCAAACTGTAGACGAATAGATTTTACATATACAGTGGGGGCCAAAATTGGGGATACTTTTTAAAATTGCTATGGTTTTTAAGTTTGTATACTTATAGAGAATTTTACATTGCACAAAATACAATGTATTTTATATAATTTTAAAGAGAATTTAATTTAAAAAAGAAAATTCAAATATTTTGCAACACAAAAAAGTTATGTCGCAATAACTGTCGATATATATTAGATACTGATGATAGCAGTGAGCTATCAGAGCTTAGTGAGGTTGCCTTTATTCTTTATTACAGCTTCACATTGATGTTTCATTGAGCTGAAAATAGTTTTAAGCTCCTCTTTCATTATTACATAGAAACAATTACATCCTCAATTAGTTCCTTTTTATTTCATGGGTACCTCATTCAGACAAGAGTTTTCAAACAGTGCCACAAGTTTTTGATATGATCAACATCAGGACTGTTTCTGGGCCAGGACAACAACAATATTTAATCAAAGAGCAATGACATCAAATGAAAGAGTAGATTGGACACATGTAGGATGAGAGAGTGGTATTTCCTACGCTAAAATTACGTAACAGGTGGGTAGTTCAGTGACTACATTTGGAGACCGAAAGTTTTGTTTAGGATGTCAGGAGACAAATTTTATAAAAAAAAGTAGGAAAAGACCAAAAAGGATGTGCCATATCTGTTGATGACAGAAGAACAAAAACACTATGTTTCAGAGATGAAAGAATTTCATGGACATCCATCAGAAGTGATCCGGGTGATGCTGGTGTTTCTGTCAGTTCAAAAACAATCAGGAGTAGATTTGCAGATGTAAGACTAAAAGGTAGAATTCCACAAAAAAGCTGTATCTCAATTTACAGCAGCACTAAAAGGGACTACAGTGGGCAATGGAACACATTAACTGGATAAATGAATATTGGTCACAAGTTATGTAGAGGGATGAAACTAAAATATCGTTATTCGGTAGTGATAACCTAAAATATATAAGATGTAAAACTGCAGAAATGCTACATCCTGACTGCATCCAGGCAACTGTAAAGTACCTACATAGTTTTATCATTTAGTCATGCATATCAGCAGATGGTATCTATCGCCTTCAAATCATCGATGGGACGCTGAATGTCATAAAATACAATGATACTGTTGTCATGTCTTCAGAGTTTATTTTTGGATTAATTCATGGTATCTATACTTGTGCCTATTCACTGTAACCTAATGTAAATATTAAGAAAAGTTTTGTTTCTGTATTTTGGCAATTTTTTTTAATGTGGAATAAACGTTTTTTGATTTTAAAAATGGCTGGATATTTTATCGTTTTTAGAATCCAGAATTATTTTTAATGTTATGATTTTTTAAATGCTATTTTGCCTTATTCAATTGCAGAACCAGATATGCTGCTAGCATAATAGAGTTATTTCTTTGCAAAAAGGATAATGTAATAACTATTCTAGAACCAAAGCTTCTGCCTTCCATCAGGAATCTATTTACCAATCATGCTTCATTTATTTTTCAGCAAGTTTCTGCTCCTTTCCACACAGTAAAGTAATTGAAAGACTGGTACTGTTTTAAGATCATTGAGTTGTTGTCCTGGCCCAGAAACAGTCCTGACGTTGATCATATCAAAAACTTGTGGCACTGTTTGAAAACTCTTGTCTGAATGAGGTACCCATGAAATAAAAAGGAACTAATTGAGGATGTAATTGTTTCTATGTAATAATGAAAGAGGAGCTTAAAACTATTTTCAGCTCAATGAAACATTAATGTGAAACTGTAATAAAGAATAAAGGTAACCTCTCTAAGCTCTGATAACTCGTTGCTATCATCAGTATTTAATGTATATAGACAGTTATTGCAGCATGACTTTTTTGTATTGCAAAATATTTGAATTTTCTTTTTTGTATTGAATTCAGTATTAAATTTTCTTTAAAATGATATAAAATACTTTGCATTTTGTGCAACATAAAATTTTCTATAAGCATACAAATTTAAAAAACATAACAATTTTAAAGAGTCCACAATTTTGGCCAGCACTGTAATTTCTAAAACTACAATAGAGAGGTAAATACATATGTAAATCAATGCAATAGCATATCTTTTAGGTGGTTAACTAATCAATACACACTGTGCTGGATGTATGTACTATATCAGAAATGCCTGAACGAAATAAAAGAATTATTATCAGTAAAACTAAGTTTTTGACTCATAAGAGCAGTTAAAAATTTTACTGACTGTTACTGTTTTTTATATTTTCTCTTTTGTGGAAAAAATATTTTATAAAGGGTGTTTTTCTTAGAGGTATAGAACTTTAAATTGCAATAAAACAACGATGTATTATTCGATTGACATGAATTTTTTTTTTTATTTGAAAGATAATCTTGTGGCATTACATTTTAAATATTATTTCTGGCATATGACTACCACGGCTGGCTCGGATGTAGTCCAATCTGGACGTCGATGACTTTTTCCAACATTTGTGGCCGTATATCGGCAATAACACGGCGAATGTTGTCTTCCAAATGGTCAAGCGTTTGTGGCTTATCCGCATAGACCAATGACTTTACATAGCCCCACAGAAAATAATCTAGCGGTGTTAAATCACAAGATCTTGGAGGCCAATTCACAGGTCCAAAACGTGAAATTAGGCGGTCACCAAACGTGTCTTTCAATAAATCGATTGTGGCACGAGCTGTGTGACATGTTGCGCCGTCTTGTTGGAACCACATCTCCTGGACATCATGATTGTTCAATTCAGGAATGAAAAAGTTAGTAATCATGGCTCTATACCGATCACCATTGACTGTAACGTTGTGGCCTTCATCGTTTTTGAAGAAGTACGGACCAATGATTCCACCAGCCCATAAAGCGCACCAAATAGTCAATTTTTCTGGATGTAACGGTGTTTCGACATACACTTGTGGATTAGCTTCACTCCAAATGCGGCAGTTTTGTTTGTTGACGTAGCCATTCAACCAGAAGTGCGTTTCATCGCTAAACAAAATTCGCTTATGAAAATCGGGCCCAAAACGGCAATCTCGTTTTGGGCCCATTCGACGAATCTACGCCTTGCTTGATGATCGTTTTGATGAATTGCCAAACCAAACTGAGAATAAATCACTTGACAGCTGTTAAATCGGTCGCCATCTTGGAAAGTAATGCCAACTTAAACTTCTATACCTGGAAAAAAAACACTCTTTATAAATTTTAAGAAGTGTGCATCAAAAACAATAACATTTATTCATAAATGCAATATTTAAATATTTAATATACATTAATTTCAAATTTTTTGTACAAAAAAATTAAGTCAAAAAATTGTTAAAGTTATTAATTAAATGTTCTCTTTCAAAATTAGCCTTATTGCAATTATACTTCTGTTTCTTATCCCCAAAAGATCTGACATGTCAGATCAGCTCCAGAAGATTGTTGACCACCAAAAAAAATTATACTTCTAGTACAAAAACACAATACTTACAGATATTAGACTAGTAAAAAGTGTTTGCTTCTGTTAATATAATTTTGAGGCTTTCAGTCTTCATTGCCATTTATAATTTTGACTAATATTGTTATCTGAACATAACAGGATCATTAAACGCTGATTTTTTGGAATAACATGATATTTTGACTTCACAATATAATTAGATTATGATGAATCAAGAACTGTAAAATGTCATGCTAAAAATAGAACCACAGGAATGAATTGCTTACTAATTTTCTTTTAATTGTGGATATTTCATTTTTTTATTTAACTTACTAGGATATTTAAATATTTTAGGGCCTCAAATCACAGGGCACAAAATCATAACCTAGCTACTTCTGTATCATGTTATACTATTGTTTTTAAATAACCTTCTGTAAAGGGATATGAAAGAAATGGATAAATTGGTTATGTATATCAGTTTCTTTAAATAAGGAATGATCTACTGAATTGAATTTTCATAAATATTAATGGGGTGAAAAAATGTGATAAATAAGAATTGTCGTGAATTAACCAATTTATTTGATATTTATTTTTTACTTGTAATTTTCAAGTGCAATATGCAAGATTTTCTTAGTAGGTATTATACTTTTACAACACACCCTATTTTCCCACCACTTTATATAATGGATGTATCAAATATTTAGCTTGTAAAATGTTGTTTTAGATTTTTAATTCAGTAAATTGAGATTTCAGTTCTTGTGTGTAAGCTACATAAGTATTATCTATTCAGTTTTAAGGAATCTACATAAGTCTTGATTTTAAATGTAAAGAGGAAAGTATATTGAGAGCATTTTATGTTAAAAGTATTATAAAATAATGAACTAATTTTGCTCCTGTTTTTAAATATTCTTGTTTTTATTATTGAATTTAGAAGAAAAAAATCAATACAATTTATTTGGTTTGTAATTTTATAATTATTTGATTAGTGACTATGAAGTTTTTAAATCTCTCTCATGGCAATTGGTTTGTGCTCTTTATATCATTAAATTTTTTAAAAAACATAAGTTTTTGTGGTATGTATTATGTAATAGATGTTTAATAGGCTTAAAATAATCTTGCAACTAATTTAAAAAGTCATTTTTTTTTAATTTTCTGTGTTATGATATATCTTTTTTTAAATGATGTATTACATTTTGTTGTTTTTACTGATAAGATTATTGAAACTCCTATCAAGGAAAGTAAATTTTGTAGAGTTACTGTTAAGAATAGATAATTTTTTTAAAAACTAGGCTTTGTTTTTCTGGAATCCATTAATTTAAAATATACTGCAATGAATTGGTGATAAAAAATATATGTTGAAGCAAAGGTTTTAAGTTAAATTTAATTTTAAAAAAAAAACTTAACACAAGATTAAAAAATATTTAAAGTGATACCAGCTCATGGGGAATGTACTAGGTCTGCAAAGGTAGAAATACCAATACACAGCCCCATTACAGAAAAAAAGATTTTAAAAAATTAAATTATTTTGAATACTTTTTAAATCTAGCTTAATATTTTAAATTTGTAAAAAGAATTTTCAGCAATATTAATATCAATTTAACATCTTTTTTAGACTATAATAAACGTAATATGCTTACTCACACACATTGTTATACATGAATATAGAATTTTTTTATAATTGTTTATGAAATAATTGTATATTTTTGTTTTTTATTTTAGATCTGCACATTTTTACTTAGTGCTTATTTTTGCATTGATGTATTTTTTGTGTTTATTACACCTTTTTTTACTAAGGTAAGTATTAAAAAAATTATCAGTATTAGATAGAATTATTATTTTTTACTTAGATTTTAATGCATAGAAAATATTTATAAAGGAAAAAAAAGTTTAATTTCACTGGAAAAAATTAGTATTTTTCAAACAAAAATATTTGGGTTTTTTTTTAGATTGCAATTTTTATTTTATTTGTAAGTAATATAATAGATTTATCTATTTAAAAGAATTTTCTTATTTCTTATCTTTTGTATTAAAGTGATACAATCGTAATGATAAATTCTGATTTTATATAAAATGAGCAAATCATCTAAAGGAGATATTTTTTTTTTTTTAAAAAAAATATTTCTTTCCTTAAAAGTCATCTTAGATTAGTAATCGGTAGTTAATATCTGTGTGCATGGCATTTTTTATATTAAATTTAATTAAAAGAGCCAGATTGTAAATTAAATTTTGACCTTTCTTCAGAAAAAAAGTTACTACAAAGTGATAATGTAGTAATATGATACATAATCAAATTATCTCTGTTACAATAATAGAGTAATAATTCCTTTTTGAACTTATTATTTTGGAAACACATAAGATAATACATTATATTCATCCTTTTCTTTTTTTAATGTTTAATTGGGATATTTGAAATAGGAAAGAAAAGATATTGCTACTATGAAGCATTTGCTTACAAAATCAATAAGCATAGTGAAAAAAAATTATACTTAAAAATAAGATTGTATTAATAAAAAGGGCTTGAAATGTTGAAAAAGCTCCATTTTCTTGGCTATGCCTGAAATTTTACATAGCACCAAGTGGTACAAAGGTCTTTGGGTAGTTCAGATAATTTTATAAGTTTTAGAATATGCATTTCATTTTTAAGAAATGTGGATATATCTGTTTTGTATTCTAAACTGTACTCTTCTATTAAAGCACTACTATTTAAGTTGGGTTTTTTTGGGGGCATTGATTTATTTGGTAAACATTGATGGTTAAAGATGGAAAAAAAGCAGACTCACAAAAAAGGAGGAGGAAATTATACTTTTCCACAAAAGGCTTTTGGAGTATTTTGTTGTGAAATTAAAGAAGAAATATTTTCTTATTGTTATTGTCTATTCGATTCATTCAAAATCGAATTACATTTGATCACTTGCTAATATCCAGAATAATTGAATTCCCTTTTGCTGCAAGAGCAGCATTTCAATGACGTGGGAGTTAATGAATTTTGGAAGGTTGCTGCAGATATCTGGAATGAGTGAGTGTTTATTAACATCACAATTTGTAACTGTACTGAGCTAATTGGCAACTGCGAATATCTGGAGCCATATAGACTGCTGTATACCTAAAAACAGTAGCAAAGGTGCATGGTGAAGTATCTATACTGTGAACATAAGGATCTAGATCATAGGTTCCCAACCTTTTTTAAACTGGTGCCCCCTTTTCTAGTGAATATTTCTATACTGCCCCCTGCCACTCCAGAGAAATAAGAGCCTACATAATACATGGTGAAAACAGGAATTAAATTTTAAAAAATATTATATTTACTAATAGAATATATATTTTTTAACTTAGTTTTTTTTTTTCTAAGGCCCCTAATTTTTTTTACTTGCAAATCTGAAATAGCTATTGCCACGAATATATAATTTTGAATGCATACAATCAACATAAGGTAACCACACACACACACACAGTATTAAAGTTTACTTTTGTTAGTACATAATCAGGGATTTTTTTAAAAATCTTTTTTAGACTATATTTGTTTAATCTGCCCATGCCCCTCCATACCATCTCAAAACCCCCTAACTTACTCTGGGTCTTTTACTGCCTCCCTGAAAGCCTCAAGAGCCCATGAGGGGGCATTATCTCCCACGTTGAGAACCTATGATCTAGATTATCAGATAGTTGCTCTATTGGATTCAAATCGATTGAGTTCTACACTCGGCTGAGTACTTTTTAGTTATGCTCCTTCAGTCAGCCCAAAGCAATTTTGGACTATACAGCATTTGTTCTAAAACATCGATCCTTCTGCAGAAGTATGGCATGTACATGATCAATAACACTGAATACAGAATTCAATTTGTTGAGTGTATCTTCCACTGGTATGAGAGATTAGGCAATGTAATGAAAATATTCCTCACATCATAACTGTCATCCTTATATTATGTTCTTCCAGTAATGGTTAGAAGGCATTTGATCTTGAACCTTTTTATCATCTGACATGTAAATAACCATCCATTTGATAGAATAGAAAATATGAGTCATTGATGAAGACAACTTTTTGTCAATAAGTTGCAGCCCAGTTGTAGTATTTCCATCCAAACGGAAGCCATTTGGGCCTAAATTTGCATATGTGCAGTAACCATCCATTTGCTCATACATACTTAACAGGATTCATAATACTATTATCTTGAGACACATATCTGGGTTCATCTAGCATATCAATAACATGTAACACACTGCAGTTTTTCTAAGTTATTTTTTTAATGATGCCATTACTTTAGTCACAGTATATTTTCATCAAAGCAATACCGAAACAGTCCACAAACTGTAATTTCGAAAATGCTGCCACCTTTACGGTGAAAACCAATGATCTTTTTCTTTTGCAAGTCAGATAAATTATATTTTTATCTTTTTCAACGATGAAGGATGCTTTTGTTGACAGCCTATATGTTTCTTACTTTTATACTCTTTGCACCATCTAGCATTATCTGCCACATTTAATTAACTGTGTGCAATTTATATTTTAGTTAGGGGGTTTGGGGTCATAATATAACAAGTAAAAATAATGTAATAAATGAAACTTTTACATTTTTTTACTTCGAGGAATGGACATTAAGCTTTCAATTTGCAAGTTACTAGATAAACAGTTTGCAGTAAAATATTCTAATAATTTCATGGATCCAGACACTGATTATCCTCACATTTGTTGTAAATTATACAGTGAAGAATAAACAATTACACTGCACACTAATATATAGGCTCTTAAATAAATTGATAAGGAACCACACACATGTATTCAACTGTTGTTCTTTGCTAAATATTATTTTTTAAATTTTTTTTATCTGTTCTTTAGTTTTATGTTATTCTTTTTATTGAATTTTTAATAATTGTTTTTCTTTGATTTGTGTCAAATATGTTGGACCCAGACTAAATATAACTGATTTTTATTTTCTGCTTGTCTTATGGGTTATTTCTTTTTTATGGGTAATTGTTTTCAAAGGAAATGTTTTGATTCTAGTTTAAATAAGCAAATTTTTCAAAAATGGGAATGGAATGGAAGAAATATTCCAAAAATTAGGGACAAATTATCCAATATTGAGCGTGTAAGGCCTAGAAAAATTAATAATTAAAATGCGCCAATTGTGTGCAATGCACAACCACAGTGTTTCCTTAATACTTTCATCAATGGGATTGTTAAAGGAAATATGTTATTATTATTTTTTTTGTTGAAATTCAACTTTTATTTAAAATACATTTCTACAAATAACTTCTTTCCATTTTTCATAGAAAATAATTTTTCCCCCCATTTGAATTGGTTATTTTAGTTACTTTTTTTAACATTAAAAGAAGAAACAAGAACATAAGTTAAGTAGAGATCTGCTAAGAATGAGTATTGCAAAAATCTACCCTTAAGGTTGGAGTTACAGAGGCATTATACAGACAAAAATTCCCATATTTGAATCATTACACCTATAGACAAAATTTGGGTTTCAAGAGTTCTTTGTAATTCATTCTTTGAATAGAGATCTGCTTAAACTACTTGATAAACTTGTACCTTTGTACTTTTCTATTAAATAGATATTCACTAAGAGCAAATTTTATGGAGATCTACTCCCATAGGGTATAGTAGGGAAATTATAAACAAAAATTCCCTTTTTTTTTTCTTGATTTGGAAATTTAAGCATCTTATTTCTTTGATTAAGTAGAGATCTGCTAAGAATGAGTTTTGCAGAAATTGACTTCCAAGGGTGGGAGGGTGCTACAGAGGTGTTATAGTAAAAAATTTCCGTTTTTGAACTATTATACATACAAACTTGAAATCTGGCAAACATCTTCCTTTTGTTGTGTAGAGATCTGCCAAAAACTTGTTTTTTGGAAATCTACTTGTAAGAGAAGTTGTGGGGGTGTTATAAATAAAAAAAATCTTATTTTTGAATGATTAGACAATCAGATTTCGAATTTGGAAAATATGTCTCTTTTGTTGTGTAAATATCCGTTAAAATAGAGTTTGTGGAAATTAATTTCAAAAAAGGGAGTTAACAAAAGTGTAAAAGATAACTATACTTCCATTTTAGATATTCAAGTTTTGTGCTTTTTTAAATAAAGATGCGAATTTTATAGGAATATCTTTCAACACACTAAAAGCTTAATGATATAACTAAGATGAAAATAATTTTAAAACAATATATAATCATAAAATATAATGAAAAACACAGCAAAATTGGCAAGTAATGGCTAGTATTATATAAAAGAGAAATATTAGAATGTATAATTACAAGTGTTATGGTCTTAAAATTTATTTTAAAAATAATTGCATTATTAAAATAATGATTTTTGTTATATTTTTATCAATAGTATTGAAAATTGTATTTCATATTTCAACACAATTTGAATACCATATTATTTTCATTCATATTGTTATGTGAAAATCTATTCCACTAAAAAGTTTTATTCTGAGTTGTAAATTCATTTTATCATAATTTTGAGAAAAGTTATGAATTGTTAGAAAATTATTTTTTTAAATTATATACATGCACTTGCAATTTTCTTAAAAATTTAATGTTTTCAGCTAATAAAAATTAATATTTTGGAGTAATTTTTTAATGATATTTGCAACTTGTTTCTATTGGAATAACATAATAAATTTTTAAAAATACTGTAAAATCCAGCAATTTTTTTTTATAACGGGCCCCTATACTTTTCAGCTGAGTTTTTTAAGTTTTAGGTATATTCGCTGTATAACGCGCACCCCCTTTTTTACTCTGAAATATTAGTTTACATTGCTCTTTTGTTTTGAAGTAGTTTATTCGAGGTATTATCCCAGACTTTTGAAAAAAATGGTATACTTATAGAACTACAACTCTTAAGTTCATAAGGCAAGCTATTTTTTTTAGATAAACAGTATTTCGATACATATAGAAGTAAAAAGAAATTTATGCTCATCTCTTTTGTTATTTTTAAAGCTATCCTTTTTATAACCGGCGTATAAACCTGTGCACCCTTGAGTTCCGATCTTATTTTTCAATTCCTACTATTAGCTCACACTCTACATATTTATAAAGTTATTCATTGTGTTGGAATTTTCAATCGTTAATAAAATAATTTCTATTCCTCCAAACAAGTTTCAAATAAATTTTTTTAAGCTTGTAGTAGATGACACTTGATGTTAACACAGTTTTTTAAAATATTAATTCATTAATTAAATTTTATTTTTTAATTTTAAATTTATTCTGCGTTATTTCCCTTGTAATTACAATTAGCTACAACAGATGGTGCCAGTACGTTTTTTCTAACAAAGTAGAAATTGGCGTTAAAAAATTTTTTTTATAAGACTTGTTTGTGTTAAAAGTGTGTGTTATATGCTGGATTTTATGGTAGTATAACTATTATTTTGAAAAATTAATAATCAAAGAACTACTTTAAAAATTACACCAGAAAAGTCTTCGAACTCTTAAAAAAAGTCTCAATATTTTTTTTAAATATTGTATTTGTTTCTTAATTCAGTACTTAGTAAGATATCTCTTAGAATCCACAACAACTTTTAAACTTCTTGGTATAGATTTCATCAGCTTTTTGTAATTTCTGCATCAACGTTCCTCCAAATTTTGAAAACAGTTCCTAAATCACCTGATTTAAGCCTAGTAGAATATATTTGGTGAGAATTTGATTTAAAAGAAAAGAGGTATAAAAACAAAATGTAATGTAAAACCAATCACAGAAGAAGGGAGGAATATTGATACAGAAATTGCAAAAAACTGGTGAAATCTATACCAAGATGTTTAAAATTTGTTGTGGATGAAAAAGATATCTTGCATACTAAAGAAAGAAATACAATATATAAAACTATGTTGAGTTTTTTTAAGTGTGCAAAGACTTTTGTGGCATAATTTTTTAGTAGTTTTTTGATTAATAATTTTTCAAAATTATAGTTATACTATTTTTTAAAAAATGATTATACCAATAAGAATGAGTTGCAAATATGAAAAAAATTACAATTCCGATATATTAATTTTTATTAGTCAAAAGCATTAAACTTTATAGAAAAGTGCAAGTGTAAGAACACTTTTGTGGGCCATTGTATATATATGTGAAAACTTAAATGGTTACAATTAATCAAAATTTAAAGATTTTTTATGTGTGTGTTTTAACTAAGATAACACACACACACACACACATATATATATATATATATATATATATATAATTTTCATTTAACCTTAAAGTTGCCAATAAATAGCGAAAAAGATACACAGAAATTACACAATTACAGAATCATCTTAATAATTTATATCTCTCTTAATTTTTTTATAGATCTTTGTAAAAAGAATGAATAAACTTACTGATTGTGTAATGTTCTGCTATTTAGCAAATATAAAAATTAAATATTTAGCGATTATACTCTCTCTAAAAAGAAGTAAAATACTATAATGTATCCAGTCTTGTATTTTTACTTTACTATTATTATTGCATAGTTTTCCCCCTTATATATGAATGTTATACTGTATCTTAATGCAATTATTTATTTTGATAGAATGGGAAAAGTGTCATGGGAGAAATTGCTATTGCTGGGAATGAAGACCTTGTAAGCTATATTTGTGAAAATACTTTTTTCATTGAGTTAGTAAAAGAAAAATTAAAGTCAGTATTAAGTATTTTTGTTAACTTTTAATGTATATTTTTGAATGTCTTTTGTAATTTTCCACGAAGTTATTTCTTTTGAATTTTCTATTATGTGAGCTAATGATAGAAAATTAACAATCTAATGAACCTGTGAATTTCATATTAATTTTTTCTCCATTCTCATATTAAATGATACATTTTTTGTAAAGCTATAAAATTTTGCAGACTTTACTTCATGTAAAATGCTAAGTTGCTCCTTTTTAAAGATTTTCTTCATTATTACAATTGAAGGATTGCTCAGAAATTCTGTAGTCAAAATTGTTAACTTGTTAATTTTTTATAGTTCTTGTAAAAAAATCATTGTAACAAAAGTTTGAGCAGTTACCTTGATTAACTTAAGATAAATAATCATTTTTGTTTGGAAATTATGTAGAAATGAAATTATGGGAAATATTTGTAATTCAATTTTTTTAAATAAATTGAAAAATGTATGTGAAAAATTTGATATCTTTTTATATAAATTTTGATTTGCTTTCATTCATTAATGTATTGTTTAAAAAACTGAAAACAAAGATAATGAGGGCCTAATTTTTATGTGTTAGTTGAAAAACTCCAAATAAAACATTCATAACTTTATACTAATAGTTAATTTCATATTTCTATGATTATCTTTGCACATTCCTTTGAAATTAAATTAGTCAATAATTTTACTTATTAATTTGAATTGGATTATTTTTTCCAATAGTATAAACAAAGTTTCATGGAAGAATTTGCTGCTGGTAGAAGGAATGTTAATATTGTGAGTAATGTTTATGTACATATTTTTATTTCAATGTCCAATTTAAAATAATTGCAATCTTTTTCGATTATAGATTAAATCATAGTGTAGAAATAGTTTTTAATAAAAAATTCTGAAAATTATTCTTGTTGCATGTATAAAGTATGTGCTTTTCAAGATTGCATTTATAAGTAACTAAATTTCATTATGTTATGCCAGTTAATAACAAAATAACAGTCCCATATTTAACATTAATTTTTGTTTTGTTCTATATATTTTTCATTTATATCAATGTCCTGTTTAAAATATCTTCATTTCTTATTAGTAACATCTAAACCCCATTACTGTTTTATCATATGTATTTATCTACACAAATAAAAGAAATAATATTGTGGTTTTGCAGTAATTCTTGTGGCTATAATTTCTTATTCATTGAAACTGTTTATAGTAGTTTCGACAAATCTCGCCATATTTTATCTGTTTTAAATTGATTTTTGATTTAAGTTTATGTCATCTATTTTTCAATTTAAGGCTGATTTATACGTGTTTATGTTTATAAATATTTTGTGTACTTAATTATTTTATTTATGTATTTTTGCATTTAACTTATTTTTGTGATTATTTGTATATATTTGTACGGTTTGCAATGAAACTTGATGATTGCAAGGTGTACTGTGTATGATCTAAAGAAAGCAGTTAATTATTTAACTGAATTTTTTCCTTTGGAACTGCCTAGTGTTTCTTCACATGTTATGAAATTCAAAATTGATATGTCAATTCACCTACTCAGAACTTTGAGACCTTCTTTTTCTCCACAATAGAAAGGAACTACCCGTTAAAAAAATTATGCCCAGTGTGTGTTTGTGCACATGCATGTTCATAATTGAAGCTGTTATTCTTACTGGACAGACTAGCAATAAAGGTATTTTTTCCCTAAAAATTCTCATCATTTTATTACATGTTCCGTTCCATTTTAAAGTTCTTCAATTTGTGATTTGTCACAGTTTTGCTGTAAGCATCAGCAAAGCTTAACGAGACTTTCTTCAAAGCATTGGACTGTGTCTGAGAAGTTTTTGCTTCTTCCATGAACAACTTTATGTTGATTATTCTAGAATTAGGGGGCAGTAAATGTGTACATCTTTGGTTTCTTATTGTTTATAAGGGCCATTAATTGACAACTGCTTTTTCAAATTGTCACTTTCAAGAGCAATGATGATATTATCCATCAATAGTTGTTTTGAGGCTAAAATCCATCTTATGTCTGTGCCATGACACAGAAGTAAGTTTGTCAACCTAACAGTGAGTGAAGTGTAAAGCTTTTGTAAATAGAATCCTAGAGCCTGAGAAATAAATTGTCACAAAAATATGAAAATCGTTTTTGACTTCAGTTAATGCTAATTTAATTTCCAGGTGAAGGTTACCTGATATACATCATTTGCGACAGCATCTCTGCTGCTTTATGATCTCTAAACTAATTTTCTTCTTTTTTTTTTTTTTTTGCTTATTTGTTTTAGGTTATTTGTCCTAGAGTCAGCAATACTTAAACATTACTTTTCTGTTAAATTTTATAATCACATTACATTATTATTCAATCATTTCTGTTGATTTTTTTAACTTGTTAGTTTTTTGTTTAAAATTCAAATATTTGTTATTGTCTAACCTTTCTTAAAATCTATTAAAAGTTACTTTATTTCCCTATATGATTGTAGCACTAAAGGTTTTTCATACTATGATGTTTCATGGGTTGAATGTAGAGATGACAGAAAATCAGCTAGTGATTTAAGTATTTTTTTCAGAAAAGTTCTGTTATTACATGGAAATCTATTAAATAAAAGTGCAGCATTATCCACTATGGAATCTGAGTACATTGACATTTCTGAAAGTCTTAGAGAAATCTGATGATTTCAAGAAATTTTAAATAATTGTTGAATCTTGATTATAAAACAGTTCCTTAAAATTTATAGTGATTTGTCAAAAACTCTAAAGATTGAAAATATTTTCAAACTATAGATATATTGCAACAAGTTATCACCATAAAATAACTTTTTGCAAAAGGCAAATGTGAGCGTTAAACATTTCAGAAGCTTATAATATTACAGATGTGTTAAGGAAGGCAATTTTATGTATGCAAATGTTTAATAACATTCTTTAAATATTTTCAAACACAAGAAATGGCATGCAAATTGGGTATTGCATTACGGGCCACACCCACTGTACAGGCCAATTACTGAAAAACAAGCCTGATTATTCATATGGATAGATAAATTACACTACTGGCCATTAAAATTGCTACACTAAGAGAGCGACATGCTACAGACGAGAAATTTAAATGACAGGAAGAAGGTCATGTGATAAGCAAATGATTGGCTTTTCAGTGCAATCAGACAAAGTAGGCGCCGGTAGTGACACCTACAATGTGTTTAAATGAGGAAATTGTTCAGCCGATTTCTCATACACAAATTATATTTGAGCGTTGTTGCCTGGTGAAAAGTTGTTGTGATGCTTCTTGTAAGAAGCAAAATGAATACCAGCATGTATCTGACATTGATAAATGTCAAAATGTAGCATACTTGAATTGCGGTTTATCGTATTGCAGTATTGTTGCTCACATCAGTCAAGATCCAATAACTGATAGCAGAATATGGAATCGGTGGGTTCAGAATGGTAATACGAAATGCCATGTTGGATCTCAACAGCTCCCTATCACTAGCAACCAACAAGACAGGCATGTTACTCGCATGACCTTAATGGATCACGCAGGCACATCACAAGTCCTGAGTCAAGAATTGGAGTCGTTTGCAAGTGTCTGCATGAACAGTTTGATGACATTTGCAGCAGCATGAACTCTCAGCTAGGAGACCATGTCTGGTTATCCTTGATGTTGTATCACAGACAGGAGCGTCTTCAATGGTGTGATCAATGACAAACCTGGGCACACAAATGGTGAGACTGTTTGCATGAAACAATTCCTTGAGTACGATCTGAGTTGTGGTGAGAAAACGCATGTTTTACATCATGGTAATGTAATCACCATGTAACTTTTTCTTATTTCCATGGTTGAAAGTACCTCATCATGGTCAAATCATTTTGAGTCCATTGACCCTATAAAATTTGATACTTACCTTGAAAGAATTCAATAAAAATCACTTTAATACTCCCTTAGAAGATTGGAAAAAATGTAGGCTGGAGTGCACTGAAGTCTGAGTAGATTGCTTTGATGTAATGCTTTGATTAATAAATGTGGCCGAATGGTCTTGGTTATTAACTCATTGTTGCCATTGTCCTATCCAGGTGCCTCTGAAGACCTGCTAGGTAGAGGGCTGATGCATGTTAAACCTATCATTGGCATGGTGTGGAAGTTAAGAAAGTAGAATGCCAGCTCAGCCATCTATCTTGTCACTGGACCAAAGTTCAAAATTACAAGATCCATTGCCAAATAGCCATCATGTAGCTTCAGATTGAGACATTAATAATCATTTAATCAACAAGGAATTTTTTAATCACATTATTACATTAATATATAAAGTTTTCTTTTGAGATATTCACAATTGTACTTGGGATGGGTGTATGGAATATGCATTCATTATAAAATTTTCTATTTCAACTGATTATTTTCAAATTAATTTTATTTGTGGTTGACCATGTTAAATATTTTAAAGCATTAATGTGTTCACGGATATTAAGTTTACCATATTTTGTTATTTTCTGGAACACCTAAGCTGCTTGAAAAGTGTTTCATTCATAAAAATGTGAGGTATACACCACTTTGTGTGTTAGCCTTTTGCAATCTTGTACAGGATATTATGCTCTGTTCCAGGAAGTAAACTGAAATATGGTGCTTTGTGCATGAATGTGTTAAGCTATATCACCATTGTTATATTATATTTTATATATTATATATATCATATATTATAATTTGTTTCTATTTTAATTTTAAAAAAATATTGATTTTTAGTCGCCCTCTCTTATTCAAATAATGGATATTGGATTTGATCCCTTGGGAGCTTGTATAAGAAACCTCGTAGTTCTTGGAGTTGGAGATATTGTTTTTCCTGGTAAAAAAGAATTGCATGCATAATAAACATATTTACTTGTTGCAAATGAAATTATTTGCTATATTAAGCACTTTCTTATGAAAGCACTAAGTAATATAAGTTTTGTCTTGCAAAAACATTTATTATTTTAATGCCAATTGCTATTATTAATATTTTCATGTTCCTATTGTAAATAGTTCCTTAAAACTCTATAATTTTACTTCTGAAATTAACACATTAAGTCCTGAAATTAATTATCTTGACAGACTTTTGCATTTCCCCAAAGTTCTTTGGTATCTTTTTTAAATTGTTTGAGTATATTTCTAAGATATAAATATATTAAAATAAGATATGAGTACATTTTTTTAAAAAAAAAGCATACAGGGTCTAGATCTTCTATAAAGCAAATATTTAACAATTTTAATACCATGAAATCTTTTGAATTTGGAAAAAGACACTTATTGTGATTCCTTGTATGAAAACTTTTGTATAGGTTATGTAATGAAATAAACACTAATAGTAGTAAAAACAAACAAAAAATACTGCTTTTATTTTCAAAAAATTTCATAAAAACTATGTTTAGTGGAATTTTTGTTGTATATTTATGTGTAGAAATGAGTTGGAGTATTATAATTCACTAAAATTGGATTACTAAAGCAAAAATAACATGAAATTACTGCTGTTAGCTGAAAAATTCTGAAGAATTTTTATTCATTTCCTTGTCATTATAGGATATTTTCTTTTGTTATTATGCATATTTATTTTAATGAACAAAGTATCTACATGAAATGGGACCATAGTAACAGGGTAACTCATGGCTTGAGTTATTTCTGTTGAAGCATGGGCTCAAGTCATGATGCCACAAAGAACTGCCATGTGGAGGGGTTATGCACATTAAATCATTGTGGCTCAAAATCTTCATGTTGGCAGGGTGTTGAAGTTTTGAGAGTGGGGTGCCAGCTCAGGTGCCATCCTCGTCACTTGATCGATGTTCAAAATTATTAGGTACGTTGCCAGTAGTCCTTGCATTGCTTTAGAATGCAAGATTAATAAAACAAAACCAAATGAATCAATTCAAATACTGTAAAATCTGGCGTATTACGTTCACCTTCATATAACGTGCACCTATACTTTCAAGCAGTAATTTTTAGTTTTTAACTATATTCGTGGTATAATGCGCACCCCCTTTTTTACAAAGAAACCTGAAATGCACGAGTGCAATGCTTTTATATTTTGAAGTCATTTATTTGAGGTATTACACCAAGTTTTAGTAAAAAATAGTGTACTTTTAAAACTACAACCCTTTAAGTTCATATGGAATGTTATTTCTTTCAAAGAAACAGAATTTTAATATATGTGGAAGTCTAATTATTTTTTTCTATGCTCATCTTTTTGTATTTTTAAAGCTCTCATTTTTATACTCGGCGTATAACACGCACCCGTAAATTTCGATCTTATTTTTTTTAGTTTAAAGTGCACGTTATACACCGTATTTTACGATATATAGATATAATAGAAAATGTAAATATCAATGAAATATTGAAAAACTTTCAAAGGACAGTCAAATTTTTTAGAAAATCATCAGTAAGAAATATATTGCATTGATATATTGAAGAAAAATAGATTATATTGGACTGTATATTGAAACACAGATGGAACTCTTTTATTCCTGTGATTGAAAGATTAGTTCAACTTGAAGTTTGCATAAAAAGCATTGAGGGGGGATGGAGCATAAGAATTTATACAAGGAAAATGACTTTAATATTTTAGTAAATTTAATTGAAGTATTAAAAGTCTATAACTTACATTAAAGAACTGAGTTAAAATAATTCAACCTTATTCACCACAAGAGTACTAACCTTTTTACTTGCTTAAAATAAACAGCAGGAATTTTCTTATATATATAATTTTTGGAAAATAAGAATTTTAGAAAGATGAAGCGAAGGATTAATAACATGGTATAAATTCTTCCAAAGTGGCACTTTTCTACTAATGGACTTGATAAAACTTCCATATTTGCATAAGGTGCCGCTTTTACCCGTGACAACAATGTTGGCTGTAAAATTATTTTTTGATCCACCATTTGAAGCATTATTTGGTGACAAGGAAGAGAAATTTGATGATAGTAAAGTTTAACTAACGGCATCCAGATCAACATCTTTAGTACAGTATTTTTCAGTTTAGTAGGGTTAAAAAAAATGTGCCTCCAATGGTAATTTTAAATCAACTTTCCAAAAAGAATTAGAAATGTTCGATGTTACTAAAATAAAATCTGTAATGGTTGAAAACATATTTAATACACTTGCATTGATTCAACTCACATCAACAGGCAGTGAAAGAGTTTTTTTTTATCAGCTGTGATTTCTGTACCAAATTACATTTAAAACCATGAAATATGACATGTTGAATTCATTAGTTTACCTTAAAAAGTAAGATTTATAAGTTCTGTTTTTTTTTTTGCTACTTTTCTATTTTCACGTAATGAAATCTTTAATATTAAAGTTTTGTTATTTTTATTTTTATTTTATAGAATTAAGTAAAAAGTTATTTTAATTACAAAACAACGTTGTATATTTTTTTATCTTCCTTGATTAATAGCTCTACTATATTTAAGGTAAGATTGTTTTGTAGTATATTTAAAGTAATATTCTATTTGTTTTTATACTTTACTTAAAAAGCCAACTAAAAATTGGTTTTTTCAGTTTAGGAGAAACCAGAAATCAGTTTTTAAAATTTTAACAGATTTTTGCAATCCCTATTGTAGAATCTTAAGTGCTAAATGTCAAATACTTCAAAAAGGCTGAAAAAATATCCATATATAGAGCTCTTGTGGTTTTTTTTTTTTTTTTTTTTTTTTTTGTAGTTCATTCTATGTTCTTGTTTATTTCAGGTTTCTTATTATCTTATTGCCATGCATTTGATCTTATGACTAATAAGAAAGGACTCTATTATATACTTTCTGTTATAAGTATGTATAATAGCTAAAATTTCTTTTTGCTAATTTTTCAGTTTGTCTTTTATGTTGTTACAGATAGACTTTTATTTTACTTTGCAGCATACGGTCTGGGTGTAATATTTGTAAATGTTGTAGCAACATTTATTAATTCTGAACAACCTGCTCTTTTCTATATTGTTCCAACCATTTTAATACCACCTATTTTGCTTGCTTGGTATCGAAAAGAATTGTCTCTTTTGTGGAATGGCTTTCAAGTAAGTTTTACTTTCAAATTTTATCTTTTAATTTAATTTCATATATTTTTGTATATTTTAAAATTTAGTAATTCTATTTCAAAATGAAATAAGCTGTTGCCCAATAAAATTATTTTTGGGGTGAATACAAGTTTTTGTTGTTATTGTCAGATAATAATTCTTTTTACTTTAATTTAATATTGACATTAAATTAAAATACATTTCCTACCACGCAGTACCGTTCTTACATAGTAAGCAAATTGCAGCAATCCTCAACACAGTTTCATTCTTGAAAAATATTTAAAGCAAAAAAAAATTTAGCTACAAAATGCTTTTACAACTAGACAATGCCCCAAGTCACCTATAGAATTTAACTCATCCCAATATAATTACAATTTTTACTACTGAATACTACTTTATTTATCCAAACTTTAGATCAAAATATTAGTTATATCTTTAAAACGTACTGCACACTCCAATTGTTTCAATGGATTTTTTCTACAATTGATTCACACACACAAAATCGTATCACTTTCAGTAAAAAAATTATAGTCAATTGTAAATGCATGTTGGATGAAGATATGGCCTAGGTCAGGAAAAAGCTTGCTGGAATCTCCAGAAAATGGGATTAGGAGATATTAGAACTTGTTTTGTTGATATAACAGTTTAGGATGCTCAAAATTTATTAGCAGAAAAAGGTGGGAAATAACATCTGAAAATATTTTTCAAATTGATTCTGAAGACAACAGCTCTGATGAAAAGTATGAAATTAATAATTTTACTCTAAATAGAGTTATGGGAAGTATTTACCTTAGCAAAAATCTTGAATCATTTTCTTGATTGAAGATTCTTATGTTGGAAGAAGTTAAAAAAAAATCAAAAGGAAGCTGAAAAATTGCCTTCCTCCTTACAACAAAACTTACTATGGTCTTTGAGGGCCAGCAAATAGACTAAAATTATATATTTTAAAGAGGGCAAAAGATAAAAAAAATAAAAATCCCAACAAAGAAATGTGTTTAGAAAGTAATGTTGTTCAGCCTAAAAAGTTCTTTCACCTCAATGTGGTGAGCAGTGATGAAGAATAAGTTTAATAAAATGAGCTTGAATTAAATGAGAACAAATTTTTTGTTTTACATATGTTTATATTTTTATTAAAAACTATTAAATTAAAAAAATTTAAGTTTTCAGAATACATCATTTTTTTTTGTATTGGTTTTTAGTCTAATATAAAATAGCTTCATAAAATGAGGTATTTTTTTTAGAAGCCTACCTATCATGTTTGTGGATAGGGTACCTATACAAGTATATTTATAAAAAAGTTCATTATAGAAACTAGTTACTGTATTTTCCTGTATATAATCTACGGATTATGTGTTAAAAAAGTTTCAAATTTCGTTGTGCGTATTATACGCTACCGCAGATTATCTGAGATAAAACATTCTCCATCAGAAAAGCTAACAATGAAGTTTTGAAAGAAACGCCGTTTATGTTTTATAAAATAAATAATAGATGGCGCTTTCATGACTCGGATGATGTATATCAGCCATAACTAGTTTTTGTCCAATTACATTCAAAAATGAATTCGATTCCTCGGAAGGAAAAAACAGTTATGAGTCGCTGGCGCTATTTCCAATTTTCTCTTGACTTGAGCTATTACGACCTTTGAAAGTTTTCTTCACATGTTGAAGTGAAAGCATTAAGTTACACTGCAAACTTCAAGTTAAAAGTTATAGAGAAGGCTACCAAAGTCGGGATGCTGCAAGTTTTTTCAACGTTGACAAATTGAATATTCATTTGTGGAGAAAAAACAAGACCAACTTCGAAAATTGTGATCGACGTTAAAGAGTTGATAGTCATGGAAAACCTCACTTGCCAGAATTAGAGGAAGAAATAAATAAATGGATTTTAAAAGAGACAATGGAAAAGCAGTCTCGATCTTAATTTTTTGGCTGTCAACTTGCTAAATTAAAAAAAAGTTTTTTTCCGCGTGTAATGTTTTGTTTAACAACTCAAATCATAGATGGCAGTAGCCAAGAATTTTTTTGTTTTATTGAGTTTATAATAAAAAATATTCTCATATATATTTAAAGAGAAGTTTCATAATAATTTTTTTTTTCTGTACAATTTCTTACTTCTATTTTTAATTATATTGTGTATTTTTTATTTTATATGACACTCATTATCGGCAGTTTATATTTTTGGATTATTCGCCATAAAAACTGCCATGGGTTATACACCGTTGCGGGTTGTACAATGTTTTTTTTTTTTACTCGAAAAAAAGGCTTTGCGGATTAATATACAGAAAAATACGGTATATTACGAAAATAACCAAAATTGATTCATTAATATATGTGATTTTCTCAACACTTTTAATAATGATGTACCTATAGTTTATATTCTGAAAAATGCATATGTGTGCATATATATGTTTATTGTATAAGTAATATCATCTAAACATCTTACTTATTTTGCATCATATTACTAAACATCTTATTTATTCACGTCTTTTTGTTACTGTTAGCAGTGATTGGGTTCAATAGAATCATTTGCCTGCACCTTTGATATTCTTAATGATTAATACAAACAATTTTTCTTTATTATATTAATCATTTTATAAAACAAAAACTGTAAATCTAGTTATTACTGAAAGTGAAGAGTTAAATTGAATTTTACTTGTTCAAATTTATAGACTTGCATTAATTTTACTAACTCCTGCTGGAGTATCTGTATTTTAAATTAAGTTTTCATTATTCAAAGGAGAAAAAATACTATTTATCCTAATTTATAAAATGTATTATTATGTAAAAAAGGTTAACTGTTCTATATGCTGTTTGCCTTCTTGTTTGAATTACACTCATGTCCATAAATTATTCATAAATGCGGGTTCCAACAAATAAAGGTACAGAAACAAAATTAACATGACCTATTCAAAAACCCCATTTATTAAACAAAAGTTAAGGAATAAAAAAGGTGATGTATACATAATACCATGCATAAAAACTACAGTATTTGCTCCTGGGGGCAGTTATTAAAATTGCCTCCTTTTCAAAAACGTAATATTAAATTGTTGGTGTAATGGTTAATGAATTGTATGTTTCCCTGCAATGAAATATAGTCTGTATGTCTAAACCTACTGAGTATCAAATTATGGAGCTGATTTGGAGAAGATTACTCCACTCAAGAAGCAATGCTCTCCGAAATTCCAGTACACATGTAGGAGTGGTTGACAGGCTTCAACTCGTCGACCAAGTATGTCCCACACATGTTCTATTGGATTCAAGTGAAGTGAAAATGCTATCCATTCTGTAAGGGCAATATCATCAGATTGAAGGCATTCATTTACAATGTTTACTCAGTAAAAACGGGCATTGTCATCTATAAACACCAATTCTGTGCTCATGGCACCCATAAAAAATGTGCTCATTGTTTCAGAATGATGTTCCAGTAAATTTAATCTGTCATGTTCTGATTTAAACAGAATAATTCAATTCTCAAACTAGCAATCCTGCACCATCATAATGGTGCCATTCAGGGATGTTGTCTTTTTTGGTAATAGGAACCCTTTTACCTCTGAGACGCAATGGTACGAAGACAAGATGAAAGTCCACTGTGAATCAGACTTTGAGCAAGTGAAACACATCTGACAGACTTGGGAGCTTGTAGACCAATCTGTCCCAAGTGTATGTACATGATTTACCTTGAAATTGTCGTACCAGGGCTGCAGATAGCTGAAAAGACAATTTGGTAGCTGTGCTCCATCTGCTTCTTTTGGCAGTTATTGCCAAATATAGGTCTTCATTTGACCTTGTAACTCAGGGGTGAGATGTACTGTTATGTCTACTGACATTCCATGGTTGTGGAATCATTGCCAAAGCCTATAGAGATGACTCTTAAAGCAATTCCAAATTCCTTGGATATTTCCTACTGAATACGCCCACATTCCAGGCGACTGATGATTCTGGTAAGTAAAAATATTTCACACATTCTTCTGTGTCATAACTATTCAATTATGGCTCTGTGTGGCTTACAGAACGCTTATGAGAACAATTTTGCATATTAGCCACCAATCTATACTCTTCATCATTTTGACACTATCAGTATCATCTGGTGGCTTCCTTGTAATTTGCATATTTTTTTTTTCAAGATGTGTGTGATAATTCTAGAGAAGTTTTTACTCTACAGTTCAATTTCAGTGTAATACTGAATTATCCTTAATTTATGGACATGAATGTATTTTCTCAATTATCCCATAATGTAAATTCATCCAGAATATGGTTCAATTAAGAAAGTTGGCTCATCACTGAAAAGTACTCTTTTCCATTTCTAGAAAAACCAATGATGGAATTTTTCCACCCAGATATCAACCTTTATTTTATTTATTTATTTCAATTTCTGATAGCAATAGCTATTTTTTTAGCTTTAAATCCACTTAATTCATCATGAAGCTATATGTGCCATGTTGTAACTGATGAAAACTTCAATTAACAATATTAATTTAATTCACAAAGCAGTTCAGACTAATTCAACTCCTGGTTTTTGAGGGGAAAAATCTTTTTCAAATCTTTGCCATTCCTTGTTGATGAATTCTTTAGATAATCTGTGATGCTTCACATAGTTTTATGCCTTCATCACAATTTTATTAGCTATAGACTGATAACATTCTTTTATTATTTCTAATGGCAGATTATGAACAGTTATTAATAGAGTTCATCAATCTACCTAGTACATTCACTGTAATATGGCATCTCTTTTAAGTGCGGTGCCATATTGGCAGATACCAATTGCCGCAGGTAATTTTGATGCAGAGTTTCCTCTCTAGAGGAAGGCACTGGAGCCCTGATGATGTGAACCTGTACTAGGATTTAATTTTGCCTAGAGCACCCCCTATGGATCTTTTACATGCCATATAATCATGTGACATGGCTGCTGCTGATTTTCTGCATCATGAAAATCCATCAACTTGGGCCGGGGTTGAGCCCGCTACAGAAGGCCAGCGACAAACCAAGCACGCCACCCAACAGACCTGATAACATCCTATGCTGTATCATATTTGTATGGACCAAAATCTTTCCAAATGGAGAGCATCTATATTAGCTATTCTTATTGACAACTTATAACACGCATACCAAATATTTTTTGAGTGGATGGATTTTCATAATTTAGAAATGGAGTATATTGAACTAACATGTTTAGAATTATGAAAAGCAAAATTTACAGAATAACAAAAAAGATAACTAATGAAAAATCAACAGCTATTTTAAATTGTTGGATGTCATTGTTCTAGAAATTCAATCGTTTGAAAAAAATTACACATATTCTGCTTTCCTCTTTTGGCTCTTTTTCTCAAATGAAAAATGTGTTGAGTGCACCAAGAAGTTACTGAACATTCAGAATTGTGTCAAATTGAAATTTACAACAATACCCCTGATATTGCAATATGAAGTAAAGTGATACAAGGATAAGATATTTGCATTAAAATATTTATTTTTTTATTTAACTCTAGTGAAGGAGTACTCATATTTTTGTTGTTTATTTATTTTAATTTTTTTATTTATGTTGAAGGAATAGTTCATTTCTGCTATTTATTTTTATGTTAATAAATATCTTTAAATGATGCTTAATTAATGTATAATAAAATTCCAAATCTGTATTCTTGACCTCTGTTCCTTAACTCTGCATGCATTGACATGGAAATCGAGTTGTTTCAAATATTTCCTATTGTATGACATCCTGAATTATATTGGTAGTTTGGTTTGGCACACCACAGCTACAATGTTGCCAACTTCTGATCTATTTGAAACTTTTTTTTTTTTCTGTATTTTCAATTGAATTTTGGATACTTAGTTATTCGGACTCTGATCCTTCTATGTCAAAACTTTCGGTGAAGACACACAAAATATGCTCAAAAGTTACTGTTAGCTTTTACTAATGTCACTGAATTACTGCTTAATACCAAAGTAGAATGAGGGAAATTGTTGTAGTTGTTGGTATTTATTTTATTTGGGGTTAATGGCAATATTTGTTAAAGAACCAGATTAACCAAACTGTGGATTTAAAATTGTGAGAAATTTATTCATTATGACCTAACTCTGGCCTCCTTCAACCATACAGTTTTCTCTTGTATAATACAGAACACAAAATTCCCATATGAAACACAAAGGAAATGACCGGGTTGGGTTACATTTAATTCATTATTGTTTTTCATTTCATTCCTATATACTCTTTGTTTAGTCAAGAGCTTTTTTTTAATAGCTTCTGAGTTTAAAATATATTAAAGTTGTGTGATATGATCAAAATCTGTATAAAATTATGAACAAAATGATGTATAAAACATTTGCTGCATCTAAAGTGGTGATTTAAAAATGTTTAGATAAAATATTTAAACATCTTTATTAGCAATGCCAGATTTTTTAACTGTTTCTATGTATACACTGATGTGTCAAAGTCATGGGATAGCTTTATATAATTATCCAGATGTTATTAATACTGCACAAGAAATGCGTGTAAATGGGCAGTGAAATGGAAAGGTTTTATTTTTACTCAAATGATTCATGGGCATTGTTTACTTATGTGATTATGACATATTGAGAATGCTAGTTGGAGTAGATGCGTGGGGCATTTAATAAACTGTTGATGAATTTAATATTCTTTAGCTCACAGTATCAAGAGTGAACCAATAATATGATTTCAGACATTACTTTCCATCATAGATAATACAGAGATTGACCATGTCTACTTAATGATTGAGACTATCAGCATCTGTATAAAATAGTCAGTATTATAGACAACTATCAAATAAGAGCGACAATGTTTATTAAATAGTAGCGATAAATGTTGGACCTGTGACAGATGTGTATGTGAGAATAGTGTAGTGAAATTTAAGTATTGATGGGATACAGTGGCGCACACAAGGAGGGTGTTCTAGCCCCCCCCCCAAAGCCCTTGATTTTTTTTTTCCAATTGATTATAATTCTAAGTATATAGTACATAAAATTTAATTAAGTATTTGTTATCAATGATTAATTTTATTAATTAATGCTAGTTATTTATTCAATAATTAGTTTTGTACTGTTTTTTGTTCCCGCAAATCGACAAATTCAAAAGAAGTACAATACAAGAATGGTGGACTTTTGACCCTGGACACCCCCCTTGTAAAATTCCTGTGTGCGCTACTGATGGGATATGACAATAAAAGATTGAGTGCCCATACTAACAATGTGACATCAGTTGCAGCAACTTTGCTAGATTAGTGAACATGTTAGTTGGGCCCTTGATTACTAAAAAAACGTTGCTTGGTCAAATGAGTCTGATTCCAGTTGGTAAAAGCTGATGGTAGGTTCCAAGTGTGGTGAAGACCCCATGAGACAGAGATCATGGATCCAAGTTGTCAGCAAAACAGTATTCAAGCTGTTGATGCCTTCATAATGAAGTGGGCGGTATTATGGTATAGACTGGGTCCTCTGATCAAACTGAACTAATCATCGATTGAAATGGTTTTGTTCAGCTACTTAAAGCCCATTTACAATCATTTATGAATTTCATGTACTCAAACAACAATGGAATTTTCCAAAACATATTCATGTCACTGGGTCAGTATCATTTAGGATTGGTTTGAAAAACACACTAGACAGAAATTAATCAAATTATTTGGCTACCTAAAGCACCACATATGAATCTCATTATACATACATGGTAGAACATCAAAAGATTAGTCCACACACAAAACTTTGTGGGAGGGAGGGGAGAATTTTCACAATTGTGGAGATTTGTAAAAGCGGTTTGACTGAATATTTCTTCAGGAGACTTGCTATGTCTTAATGAATCAAAGTCACATCAAGTTGCTACATTTTGCTGGGCAAAGGAGATCCTATACGATATGAGGAGGTATCCCTTGACTTTTGGCACTTTATTGTTTGTATATAGCAAAAAGACAAAAGACTAGTTAAGAATGAGCATAAATATATGTTATAAGTCTAAAATTAATTATTATATTAATTTTCAGAAAATAGAAAAAATAAGAAAGCAAGAGATTGACACTATTGAATTGACTGTAAATCCAGCCAATATACAACCAAATGAAATTCTTGAAGAAGTGAATTCTCATGAGCAAAATATTTAGTTTGCTTTTATCTATTTTTTCAAAAATTGGTAAGTAATGATTTTTTATTTTAAAAACTGTAAAAATATTTTTTGAAACCATATAAATATATTTTTGTTATGGAATGCAATTTTTTAATAAAAAATATAATAATTTGCTACGTTGTTATGAAATATGTATTACTGTGTGTCAAAAGTTTCAAATTACGATTAATGTTGCTTATATTTAGTAGTTTTGCCCATAAACAAATGTTCAGAGTAATTGATGTTTGAAAATATAGTATAAAAGATATATTTTTAATTATTCGTTTGTATGCGTTTGGATAAGGCTGTAACTGTTAAAAAAGGAATTATATCATTGCTATTAAATTTATTTGAATCATGCTTATGTGAAACATTTAATTAAAGGGATAAAAGATTTAATTGTTTAAAAGGTGTAGTAGAACTTTAAAAAATCAATAAAAGTTAATCCCCCTCCCTCCATTTTGCTTTATCAAAAATGATTGAATCATCAGATTTTTGTTTATTTACCCTAGCCGGTATGAATCTATATAAATCCATCTTTCATAGCCTATTATGTACTTACTTTTATTAAGGATCTTTTTTAGAGAATTTTCATATATATTATCAAGAATACAAAGATGAAATTACTGCAGTCCTGGGATAATTTTAAGCTATTAAGGGAAGACTAATACTATTTAGGTTATAACCCATTTTAAGAAGGGAAAAAAACTATCTTGAATAATATAGAATAATATACATTATATCACCTCTTGCAATGTCCCAAATATCGAAGCTAAATCGAACTGCTAATAATTTAAATTAATGCTTTTTTTTAGGAAACTCCTTTATATGTTTATGGATTTTGCACTGTTTTTAAAGTATTTATCTGAGAATTTAAACATACTAAATTATAACAAAGTAAATTGCTCGAGATACAATCTGTTAAAAAAGATCAAAATTGCTCCAACTTGATGTGTTGCTAGCTTTTCTTGATGTAGAAGTAATAAAAAAGAAAATTGAGACTTTAAAAAGTGCTAGAAATTTTAAAATATATAAAAGGAAATATTTTTGAAAAAGGCATGTTAGCTGAAAAAGATTCTTTATAGATTGAAGTAATCAAGCTGAAAAGGTTTTAGAAATTAAAAGTAAAACTAGTAGAAATTAGCTTAAAAACCTTCTGTGTCACTGATCTAACTGTGTTGACTGAAATAAGGAACAAGAATGATAATTGTAATGTATGTGTATGATATGGTTATGCTTCATCATGCGATCAAGAACCGAAACAATTGAATGAAAAATTTGATATTTTATTACTCAGAAAATTGTATTTAGGTGTTGAGTGTTTTTGAACAGATGAAACACTTGCTAATTAACATTGAAGACATACTTAAGCTTTTATAATTTAAATTTTTACTATTCACAATTAAATATAAAAAGTTAAAATATCTTAAAAAAGCAATTTATGTTGCTGATGTTTAATTAACCTATTAATATTGTTTCTATTACAATGAGAACTGGTTTCATGTGCTCTGAGTCATTTGAGTAATTTAATTTAATTAATTATTCATTGTATAAAAGTATTACATTGCATGATAAATGCAAAGTAATGTTTAATACTTTAAAGAACTCAAAAATCATTATTTGATTATTATAATAATGCCTGTAGAAGTTTCTTTACTAAAAGTTATTTATATATTAAATACTGTTTTCTATATGCTAGAGTTAAAAGAACTGAAAGTAAAAAGAATGTAGAGAGATAATGCATTCTCTTAATGTATATCCCTATTATTGTCTGTTTGAGGTATTACACTTCTGATTTTGAAGTGAAATAAAACATTGTGTAAATTGGTAATAACAATAAAGCTGTTTTAAATTTCATTAAAAGATACTATTGTCAACAGATTCAAACATATTTTCATAAATGAGCTTTTCATTAGAGAAAAAATTCCCACATTCAGAATGGGAATGTGAAGCATTGCAAAACAGAATAGATAATGGTAGATTTTCATTAATTAAAACATTTAATGGAAGATATTTAACCAATATTTGAGATTCTTTTGAAAACTAATGAATGATGGGTAACCTAAGATTTAATTTGCTGATGATGAATTAGTTTTCTTAACATGGGATTTAACATAAGGTATAAGTTTTTTTAAAAAGCTAGATTTTAATTGCTGTTCTGTATTATGACTTTTAAATTGTATAGCATTATTGTTTATTACACACACACACACACACATAAATCTTAATACATACAAATAAATAAATGTATCATAATTTATTGGAAAATAAATTATAAAATTGGAAGTAATCCCTTGTGTTACTTCCAATTATGCTATTGACTTGTTATGCGATATTTAAGAATAATTTTTATCTCAGTTATAATATTGATTTGAGGTTGTAATTTGGGAATAGAATAATTTTTCCCCTAAACCACTAAAAGAGGCCATTGTTTTAGCTACTAAATAGATTCATCAGCTGATCACTTTTCGAAATTTTGTCACAAACATTTTATTCTTTAAAACTATGAAATGTGAAAAAATTTATATGATTTTCTTTTAGTAACATATCTTTTTGGTGGCTAAAACTGTTCTTTTCAAAACTCTGAAGATTTTTATGGATTGTTAGTTGCAACATTATATACAAAAAAAAAACATATCTTCGATAATATACACTTTTGTGGTATCTGTCAAAAAAGTGAAGAAGTTTTCTGTAACGGTTATTTTATCAAATCTTATTTTTTTAATTTTGAAAAAATAATGCATTTTTAATTTTAATAATTATAATGAACATAACCTAAAAACTTAATTGAACACTTTTGAAACTTATCCTTTATTATTACCATCTAATACATTCATTAAATTTCTAGGAAAATCAGATACATAAATAATTTGAATGCTAAGATTACTTTTTCTTATAAGACATCTTGCATAGAAGGCTTATCATTGCAATTTTTTCCCCTTTTAAATTTCATGAAGATATTATATTTTGAGGGTTAGTGATTTAAATATGTGTTATTTTAAAATTGTACTTAAATCATGTTTTTCACAATTTAAAATTTAATTTCTTTAGAAATATTATTAGAGGTAAAATAATTGATTTCTCTCTTTAATATAAAATGTATAAATCACATCAAGCTTTATAATTTTTTTTCTAATTCTTTTTTTAAAAAATCAATATTACATGTCTTTTGTAATGTGTTGAAATAACTAAAGAGAGAGAAGACAATAAAAAGTTCAAAAAAAAAAACTTTTTAAAGCAAATAAAATGTTGAGAAATTTGTACATAAATTTGGTTATAAAGACAAATATATTTTAAATGAGAATGATATTTATGAATTGTCACATTTTATTTTGTTTCCAAAATACAGTCTGACCTCTATATAACAAAGTCCCTAATTCCCGAAAAAAGTTCATTTTATGGAAAATTCGTTATATAGAGGTTCACCTTTCAATATACCTTATAAACCACATAAAACAAATTTTAAGTTCATAAACTCCATATATTAAAATAAGTAATTATTCTTACCTTTTTGTAAATTAATATATATTTATTTTATATATCTTAACTATCAAAAGAAAGAAAAATTGCTAGGAAAGTTTCTTGATGCCTTTATCCACTTCCTGAAGAATTAAATGTATTTCTTTGATGCTCAAGCTCTTAAGTTATAAAATTTTCAAACTACAAGAAACAAAGTTACCAGTACAGTATGACTGGTCAACACTACAAATGAATGGAGACTAGTTCAAGGACACAAGTTAACTCCACTGAGGATGGAAGGGGATATCAAAGATGTTTACAGTAAACTGGACAATGAGGGTCAAAGGTTGCACTTCTTGGATGAAATGCCCAGAATTCTATTATTCTTGGAGAGTTAGACACCTAATAAAACCAGTTCATGATTTATGACCACCATAAAATGATTTAAAAGAGAGAATAACTTGAAATGTCCAGAAATACTTTAAAAATAGTGAGAAAAAAAATTGAATCACAAGAGAAAAAGTTCGTTATATAGAAAATGCACTTTGTTATAGAGAGGTTATTTTACAAAGCAAATCGTGAAATGTTCTTGGTTCCAGGAAAAAGTTCGCTTCATAAAAAAATTCGCATTGTAGAAGTTCAGCTATATTTTATCTTTTACTCATTGAACTGCTATTTCAGTCAATGCAGAAAATATCCATAAATGGCCATTAAAATTGTTAAATTTTTAAAAATTAACTATAGAATGCTATTGTTACACATCCTCTCAGAAGAATAGCTTTAATCATAAAATGGCAAATTTGTGAAATTATCATCAACACATTTAAAAAAAACTTACTAATGTATTAGAAAAATGTTGAAAAAGTCATTATCTTTTTAATTATTTATTTTGTTTTAAATATCATTATTCAAATATTTTAGCAGATTATGAAATGAAAGTTAAATTAATTTTCGAATGAGTTAAAAAAAGTAAATTTAGAGGAAAATTGTTGAAAAATGATTTATGGTAGATAATTTACAAAATATTATGAAAATTAAAATTTTTATGAAAAATTGTAATTTATCTTTATTTGTTATTAACTTGCAAGATAATTTTTTTAAACTTTTTAATAAGATTTATTATTATATTTTTTTACAGCAGAAAAGGTGCTTCAGTTGTCTATGATTTTTCCTTTCTTAATCAAGATCATGCTTCTTTAGAATTTGGATACTTTTTCTGGACTTTTTGCTCAATTTCTATGGATGTGTTGATTATTCAATCTTATCCTATTCTTATATGTGTGTTATTATCTCCTGCATTTTCTATCTCCTATTATTAAACATTTCAATTTTGTTCATAGTGTAGACTGGAAAATTACAAGAGTTAAGATGTAGCTGGAATGTGTAATTAGAATATTGGTTCAATTGACTAAATGTATTTATTTTCGAATTATCTTATTCAATGATAAAGTCAACTTCAGTATTGTGTATGTATTTTCTACTCGTGTATGTATCTGTACTATGATCAGCATCGTCATTGCTATTTATATATAAATCTAGTTCATATATAACCTTTATTAATTATCTTGAGCTGCCATTTTCTGAGAAGTTTGTATCCTTCTCAAAACTGTGGGATTTAGATTTTAATTTGTACTTTGTAATGTAAGTTGATATTATACAAATTAACAGAACTTAAATTTCTTAAAATATTAAAATTCTTTTATATACCAATAAAAAATGAAATGGTGCATATAGTTTCGCAACACAATTCATTTTACAACTTCTCGTTATATTTTTAACTTGCATAAATAAGAGAAGCTGGAATGGGAAATAAAATATTAAAGTTATGTGTTGCTGCTTTGTATACTGATGTACTTAGATTTTTTCAAAAGAAAATTTGAAAAGTATTTGTTTTTTATTATTTTTATACGGATTTTGTCATAGTTTATGTAAGATGAAAATTTTATACTGGTTTTAATTGGATAAATCATATTATTTAGATTTCTTATTAATCCGTTTTTCTCTTATTTAAAGAGATAAGCTAAAGTCATGTGAATATTGTTTTTACTCAACTATTTATATATGTATATTCATAATAAAAACTCATAATTTCTCTTAATTGTTAACTAATTATTTTCCCTTTTTTGTAAAATATTAAAATGTATTGCATTTTTAAAACTCATTGAATCTAAAGTACCCCCATAAAAGTTTTTGTCATAATTATTACTATATATAATGATAGATTTGTGTAAAATCATAAATTTATCTTGATTTGTATAATTAGACATTTAACTTCATATTTAAACTCAAACTCAGTGGCGCAACAGCCCATGAGGGCCAGGGCTTACTGTGCCCATCTCAGTATGTGTGACCTTTGGGCTCTGAGGTACATGAGCAGGTGTCCCAATCAGGTGGTCAATCTGAAGCGAGACCTCAATGCTAAAGTCCCCAAGCAAGCTCATTTATCGACCCACTGCAGTAGGGATGAAAGGCTGAGTCAACCTTGCCCAGCCCAGGAATTGAACCCGGACCTGTGGTGTGGAAGCACAAAATGCTGCCACTGGACCTTAACTTCACATTTACGTAATTAAAAAAATCAGTATAATTTTGTAAAGAATAACATGTCTCAATTTTCTGAGCCTCTTTAATATACTCTGTGAACTTATTTATTTAATACAAATATTTTTAAAAGCTTAAAATTATTTTTAACATTTGTGGGATTAATATAAGAAAGAAATGGACAATTTTAAAAACATATGAATTTTGCATTTTGTTGATATTGATAAAATGGTTTCACACACACACACACATAATCTTATGATACTTTTAATTATGAAGTTAGATTAATAATTTAATTATTAAGATTCTCTGCATTGCTATTTAATTTTGTAATTGATATCACAAAACATTATTTATTCCAAATATACTGGATGATTTTAAACAATAAAATTAAAGCAGTATGAATAAACATTAATGCAGTTTTTTAGCTTTAATAGCCTTAAATCTTAATTTATTCAGACAAAAAAAAACCTTTTATAATTTAATAAAGGGGGGGGGAATTAACAATTTCAGTCAGTTTTGGGATAATAAATAGCATATTGTGCCATTTTTAGAACTATTTTCTAATGATTTTTATATTCATAAATTGTAAACTAAATTACTTGAATTCCAGCATATTAAAGTACATAATTTGATTTTTACTAGACAAGAATTCAGAATTTGTGATATATTTAGTTTGAATTTGAATGATATATGATAATTTATATATATAAGGGAGTAAAATTAAGATTATAACTTCACAAGATTGAATAAGACACACTTCAGTATTAAGCATGAACTATGCATCATCCATTGAGCACAGTAACAACTTATATTTAATAAATTGAGAATTGGTACATGTTTTTGTATTCAGACTTGCAAAAACTTTCATATTTTTGTTCATTTAGTGTATTCATTTTTATTTGACTTCAAAAAAAGTTTGTAAAATTGTCTATTTCTTTATGAAAATATATTTAAATACATAAATTGCTAAAAAAATGTTAGCATTAATTAGTTTTGACAATACCTTGAAGTATGAGACATGTATAGCGAGAATTATTTTAATATTGCAAACATCCTGTTATTTTTATTAATTACATGTTTTTATAATTAACACTAATTTTTCTCAAAGGTTAAGACCTTCATTTTTGGAAATATATATCAACTTTATATCTTACTGAGCATTTTAATTTGTCAAAATACATAAAATTGTAGTTTGGTTCATTTGCATAATTTATTGTCAAAAATTTATATGCATTATCATATGTGTTTTATTACATTATTATATAAATATATTTTTATGTGTGTGTCAAGTATTTATATGCTAATTTTATATATTAATTATTTGTTTGAGCATTGGAATTTGTTAAAATGATTAGAATATGCTACTCAGTTTATTTACATAACTTGTTTATAAAATAAAAATCATAGATTTTAAAATTTGGTGCATGTTTTAACTTAAAATGTATTCTAATTTGGTTTATCAACCTTTCTTTAGATATTAGTAATATTTTATATTGTATTGAATATGTAATCTAAATATGTATTGGCTAGTGTTTGTATTAGTGTTTATATATATTGATGTCACTCATGTAGATTTTTTTGATAAAGTGTGATGTATTTGGGCTCATTACTGCTTATTTCTAAAAAAAAATTTTCAATGATTATTATTCTGATATGATATTTAGAAACTAGGAATTTTGTGTAAAATTTGTGTCTTGTGAATGTGTATTTATAATATTTAATTATGATTATATGAAAAGTTAGTTAAAAATTTTTGTGGCGATTTCTTTTTTACAAAGCATGATTATTTTTACATGTTTAAAATAATTTTACAAATGTTATCGAGTGTATGCTCAATATTTTATTTATATTTTTATTTATATTAATTTTTTATTTATATAATTTTAGAATATTTGTATACATTTTACCTCAATAAAGTTCTCTGTGTAATTATATATTTTCCATTCATTTATATGTACTTTTGATAAAATTTCTTAAAAATGCACCTTCCTGTGCTTAACTTCTTAAGGTAAATACAGGCATTACAACCTCAAGTTACCCAATGCTATTTCCCCCTTTCTAAGGGGATTTATGGTTTGGTTTTTTAAAAATAAATTATGTAAAATATTTCAAAATAAAAAATATATATAAATCAAAATGACAGACCAGCTGCATATCAGTGGAACGGGAAGTAATCTGTGGCATTGGCCAATATTATGGAGACAAAAGGGTATCCAATTTGCTTCATGTAAAGGGGACATTGCAAGGCCTCCTGTTATGGAGACAAGCAATCAAATATGCACTTTGCCTCTTATTTCATCGTTCTTGTACCCTGATGAAGAGCTATTATCCAACTGTAAATAATGTTAAGTTTTCTAGCACCAGCTGACAATTGTATTTAATTGTTAGTTTCTTTGTTACAGAAATAGAAAAGAAATTTTGAAAAACGTGTCTGCAATCCTCATCCACAAAACTATTTATTTCGACAGGAAAGGTGAAAACAAAAAACCAAATGATGGTGATATTCCTTATTGAAGTATCTGTGGCAAAACAAACGAACAAACAATGTAATTTAAAATCATTAGAATTAATGAAATTTCAAACAGGCTTCAAAACTCATTAAATTCATTGTGTGGAACATTTTCTGAATTCGATCTATTGCATAATAGAATTTGGAACCGAAAATGCCATTCTTGAAACCCTTAGAAACAAAATGTTTCTTCTGACCAGCAAATATTCTTTCAGTGCAATGGTCACCCTATGAAACACATGACTTAACGTTTAACACACTTATACTTCTGAAATATGTCAATTACTTAAATTGCCCTTTCATCCTGAATGCTATTTTAAATGCCAAATATTTGGGCATTTTGTTTTAGCTTGACAAGGGAAAGAAACTTGTTCTCTCTATTTTTGTACCAGTGACAACAGAAAAAATGTCACAACCAGTCTTTCTAACTTACAAAGGAGACCAGCTTGCATATATTGGAAAGGTCCTTGCTAAGTGGAAGATAAAGAAATGCACATTTATAAAATAATTCAACCGATTTTTTTCTCTGATGCTAAGATGTCTGGGAAAATGAAAAAAAATTGAATCCCTGTGTAATCTTAATGAGCAACAGCGATAAAAAAAAATATAAAGCAGTCAAATATCACAGATTTTAAAACAAAAACTCCTGAAATACTTATCAGTCACAAATGAACAAGTCTTTTACGAATAATTTAATTTGTAATCGACCCTCTACTTGTAAAGAAACCAGATCTATACAAATATAATGAAATCCAACTACTGCTTAAATAAAATCCCTATTTTTAATTCACCTTCTAGCTGTGTAGTTCTTAGAAAATCTAAAACCCTTTCAGATGAACAAAACAATTGGAATACTTCTATAAGACCTCGCTTGCATAGCAAAAATATAATTCAGTCTGCGACACAAAGAAAAATAACCAGGACATTTTGAAAAGACGGAAGAAGCCTAATGACAAATTGGAATTTAGCGATGTTAATGCTTTCAAATACACTTATAAGGTGACAACAAAAATGTTGGCTAGAATTCTTTTGAATCATCTCTGAAAAAGATTTTATTTTAAATTTCATTTATTTTTGTCATGGCCTCCTTGATTTCTTGGAATTGCTGAGAATACAGAAACAAGATTAATTATAGCGACATTTTTCTAAAATAAGACAGTTACAGTTAATATCTTTATTAGGGATTTAGAGCAACAAAGGCTTATTATCCCATACAAAACCATTAAGTATCAATATGTTAGTTAATGTCAAAATATTTCATCTTCTGAATAAAAAACCTGAATGTGTTGATCTGATTGATATAGCTTTCTCCAGTAAGTGATATTGCAACTAGGATCAATTTTGAGAAAAACTTTAAGGTTATTTCAAGGATGAATGTATCTATCGCATCTTAATATAATGTGCTCCAAGTCATTTAAAGATTACAAGAACTACACATTGCATTATCCGTTAAATTAAATTTTGAAGAAGTCCTGGGGTAATGATAATTTTGCTAAAGATTCGAGTGCATAAAATTTCTTCTTTTCTATTATTTGTCAATTTAGAGATGATGCCAATGTTAATAATATTGCCCAAATTTTCAAATACTTGCTTAAATAAAAATTATTATTTATTTTTTTAAATCTTTCTTTATATATATTTTTTACTGATATCTTCTGAAGCAATCCAATCTATATAAACATCAGACTCCATGACAGATCTTACGAGATAATCCGCCTGCTCATTCCATAGTATATTAGAGTATCCCGGAGTCCAAAGTAATATCAGTTTATTGGTATAATATGACTGTATGTAAATTTTACTAGCTAGCCTGTGTGAATTGCACTATGTGATTTAATAGAATAATTTTGAAGAGCATGGTGGAGAACAGAGAGACTATCAGATAAGATTAGCAGATTTTTGTTTGGAACAGTCAGATCATCTAAAGCTTGGCAAATAATCAAAGCTTCAGCAGAAAAAAAAAGATATTGTGATTTATTCTGTAAGCAACTGAGAGATTTTCTGTGATACCAGCTATGGATGTTATTTTATTTTTCGATGCATCGGTGGCTATTATATGGAAGTTCTAAAAATGATGCTCAACTGTTTCTTCAAATAAACCCCTTATCGCTTGAATTGGTAAATTTTTCTCCTGAAATTTGAAGTTATTGGTATATATTTTACATGGGAGAAATGAAAAGGATGATATTCTGGGGATTGTAATGATTTGGTTACTATTAGCATTAAAGGATCGTAGTATACCGACAATATTTTTCTTATCCTCCTTTATAATTTTTAAATTCAGATCATCAGGATTATTGCTATATAATGGAGAAAAAGTTTGATTGGAGAAAGAAAAAATTTATTTGCCAGTCTTCTGATTTTGTCCGAGAGAATTTCTTGTCCAGCCAGTTTCATTAATAAAATATTTGGTGTCCATTGTGGGAGACCTAGTGCAATTCTGAGAGCTTTGGTTTGTATTACATTAAAAGGCTTCAACTGATTGTCAGACCATTTATTTATTACATGACGTGTAAAAAAAGGTGCTACAGATGCTATTATTGATCAATTGGATTAGATTTTCAGCTCTGGGACCATAATGTTTATAAGCCATACCTTTAAGAGCATTGAGTTTTTTTTCAGTGCTTTATTTTTCATTTGATGCATGATATTGGTATTTTGATTCCGTTTCGAAAAATATACTCCTAAATATTTAATAGAAGTTTGCCATGGTAGAGGGGTCCCAGCTAGTAATATATTAGGAAATGAGTTAATTCTTTTGTTCGAAAGTTCAGCTATTGTACTTTTGTCTGGGCTTAAACTCAATTTCCAATAGTTACACCATTGACTTATTCTTTCTAAGATATTTTGTAATTTACAACAGGTGATATCGAGCGATGATGTCATGAATAGATAAAAATGTCGTCAGCATATATGGCACACTCGACTCCAATGTTTCAAAAAAGTCATACATATAGATGGTGTATAATAATGGAGACAGTACACTACCTTGGGGGAGTCCCTTAAACAGTGTTTTTTCGGATGAAAGACATCCCCTCCATCGAATTTGTAGTGATCTGTAAGATAAGAATTCATGCATCCAAAGCGCTATTTTCCCAGTTATACCTATTTCTAAACATTTGTAAATGAAACCGTCAATATATATACGGAGTCATAAGCGCTTTTTATATCTAAGCTAATTCCCACGAAATATTTTTTTTTCCCATCTTTGCGTCTGTAATTGCTTTGTAAATTATATAAGTTGCTGTTCTGTTATCTTTAAAAGGAACAAATCCATAATGTTGCTGATGTAGTTTTTGGTCTGTTACCAAGAAGTAGGCAATTCGATTGGCTAAAATTCTTTCATAAGTCAAAAAAACTGAGGTTAAAGCTATAGGTCTATATGAGGAGATTTTAGTTTTATCTTTGCATGGTTTGGGAATTGGTAGAATTATAGCATGCTTCCATTCCTTTGGGACAATTGCCTTATCAAATATCTGTTGAAAGAAATTTAAGATTATCGTTCGTTCACTATGATTCAATAGTTTCAAGAATTTAGTCGGGATCTCTGATCTGCATCTGGGGTTGCGTTCTTCGCAGATTTGCAAAAAGATTGCTTTATTCAATTCAGATATGTGAAAGGGTTTGTGTTAATTAAACTATTATCTTGGGCAAAGAAGTCCAAAGGGGAAAATAAGACAGTTTTGTTATGAAAGATAATATACATGAAACAAATAGAGGTGTTTCTTTGCTGACATCCTGCGATTTCCAGGTCACTCAAATCTGCTTACAAACTCAGCTTCAAACCATTGCTGTCAGAATTATCATTAATAACAATCTGCCCCTAGAAATATGAACATGTAATATCATTGGGTTTTTTATATTGCTCCAAGATTTTAGTGAGTATAACTGTAATAGACGGCCCACACCACCTGTTAGTGTGAGAGGGTCAGAAAAAAGATTAGCCATAGTCCATGCAACTCTATTAACAATTCTCATCAAAGACAAATTCAACAACCCAAACTAAGAAATGCACCAATTACTAAATATGGGAAGCAATAGCGAGGTAGACGAGATACTAGGAGAATTAACAATGAATCGGATCACTTACGTCCAGGCAATACATCTAATTCAAATTGTCACGTTCCAATTTAAGACTTAATTGACCAAATCGTCAATCTTAATATTAATCAAATAAGCTACGAAGTGCGCTCGCCTAGCTTTACATTAATCAATCACTGCTATCCTTTAGCTGTCTGATCTCTCTCCTCTAATTCGAAAGTTTAATATTTAAATAGAAGCCTTGATTTTCATAATCGCATTTTCTTTAGAGGAAAGTTTTCAGTAGAATAATTTTTAAAGACCCATTATTCCCCAAGAGGACTATTAGTAGGAAGAACGTGAATAGACCCATTACATAGCGCTCTTTGGGAAAACAAAAATAGTAACTCATCAGAGACAAATACAAAAGATTATATCGTATAACATATTTCTGTTAAATATAATCCAACTTATTTTCACTCATCTAGTGATATTCCATTCAGTTGATTTAGCAATGCTAGCCTACTGTTTTACCTTCATGGACATTTGCAGTTGATTCTTATTTCCATAATAAAATGGTTCCATGCCTTGCAATAGATATGTTAATGAAATAGCTAAAATTGTCCTCTTTTTCTCTTCCCTTGCAAATATTACTGAAGAGTTAATTCAGTTTAACACTTGTAATGAATTTGCTGAAAAATGTATACATTAAAAGTGTTAATATATCCATAAAAATATCCTTTAATAAAACGAGAAAATAAACAAAAACAAAGTGCATCTAAAAAGATTGATGAATGAAAGAAACTTTTAAACATGGTACAGGGTGTTGCTGAATTCGACCGACAAATTCAGAGGGGTAATAATAAACACCATAGGGACGACAAATCGAAATCCTGTTTAGTGACAGTACTTCGCAAAAATAGTTATGAAAAGTTGTGAAGATCCCCTTGGATCTCACTTTGAGAACGAGAATTATTTTGAGTCAAATAAGAACCAGTAGCCATTTTAATGAATAACTCTTTATTTGGTTATCTTTCCCAAATAGAATCAAAGATTTTTAATAACAAATCATTTAAAATAGTAATATGAGGTTTAACAGGGACTTTCATTTAAATTAAATTAAATATTTAATGATCCAATTAATTAACAATTAGAATATCGATCACGCAGAGATTACCGCAATAAGAGATCCCAGAATTATATTCAATAATATTCCTATTGAACATTTAACTTTAATCTCATTCTTAATATAAAGCTTTAATGAGACTTTAATTATAAATCAATATTTACCACACTGCAGCTCAGCTCCTCCTGAGATTAATTTATCCACCTAGAAATCTTCAATAATAAATCTCTAACTTCACTATTATACCTTCCTGCTTCAATCTCTCTCTCCTATTGCTTTTTTCTTTACTATTCCGTTTGACTTAAATACTCTATCTAATCTGCATAACAAGGAATCCTGTCCTCTTTTTGGAGCTGATTGGAAATAGGTAGGGGAATTAAATTTCCCTAAAAAAGACGTCTCAGAAGGTTAGTGATAAAGTTCCGTATAGATTTGTCACAAAGTGTGATGTCGAGTGGAATGAAAAGGTGTAATAAGTGGTAAAAAATACATTTATTAAACAAAGCATGTTTACAATACGAACAATGTATCACAGCTTAATGTGAGAAATGCAACAACAAGTGATTGTTACAGGAACTGTTCGAAATTGCGGCCGCTTAGATCATAGCACAGTCGACACCAACGAATGAAGAATTGTCAGATGCAATCAGTTCCATTTCTGGCGTCGAGTTATGATCCATTGTTGATATTGTAAACATGTTTTATGTCTAATACATGTATTTTTTACATCTTATTCCCCCATTCCACTATACATCACACTTTTCGTAACTATTTTTACGAATTACTCCTACTAAACGTAGTTTGTGACACCATGTTCTGTGTTGATTTGTCGTCCGCGTGCTGCTTACTATCACCCCTCTGAATTTGGAAACACCCTGTATTTATTACATTTTTATAATATTTAATTATATATATATAATAAAAATGTAATATTTTTACTCTCACTCTCTAATACCTACTGACCGCAAATATACTGTTGGTAAAACTGCTGGAATTAATCGGAGAAGGCCTCTCTTTTGGGATCCATCAAGGCACTGATGTCAAAGGTCTGGAATTAAGCAAAAATGTGTCTTGCAGTCAAGGAACAAAAAAATTCTGCAGGCGTGTATGGCGTATGTGAGATAACAATTACACGGTATTAGGCAAGAAATTCCTCTCGAAACTCAAAATTCTCACGTTGGCATAGTATGAAAGTTGGAGAGTGAAATGTTAGCTCAGATGTCGTCCTCGCCACTTGACCAAGATTCAAAATTGCGAGATCCATCGCCAACATTCCTCGTAGTTTCAGATTGAGATGCTAAAAATCAATCAATCAATTGAAAAGAAACTGTTCTTTTTAACAAAACAGTACATTAATAAAAAAAGAATTGCCTTTTATTGTATTGTGTGTGAAACACTCACATTCGTAAGAAAATTTTCTATTTCAATTGATTATTTTCAAGGATTTCGTTAGTTTACGATTGATTGTGCGTTCAATATTTTAAGGGGTTCCGGCACGCCTATAGGAGCCCATGTTAAATTGCGTAAGTTTATGTAACTTTTCCTCAGAAACTGCTTTCTTCTCACGAATAAAATTTTTACAGTAGGTTATGTGAATATCAATTACACAGTGACTATTAAGACTATCAATAACACTTTTACGAAGTGTTGTTAATACTTTTTGTCAAAAATTAAATGAATTATGGATTTTTAAAAATTGTCCAATTTTTTACCCTAAAATTTAGTTTAAAAGTCATATCTAAAAAGGTCTACTTGATATATCTAACTCCTTCCACATTAAATGTGTAAACATGTTAAAAGTCTGTTCACTGAAAATTTGAGGATTATATAATTAGTTTTTGAGAAAAAGGTACATAAAGTGAAAAATATTGCATTCTGAGAAAACAGGCTTTAAAGTAAAAATTTGTAATTTTTGAGCATTTACTTCTTTTAGTACTTTCAAGAAGTATATGAAGCATTTTTCTTTTGCTCTCTACTCATACAAAAGACTCTTCTAATTTTCTTTGTTTCATTATTTTTAACAATTTTGCCTTTTGGAGGGATCTCAAGATGCTTTCGTTAGGCTGCTCGAATCCTACGTGTATCTGGTTTTTTGAAGCATGACACAAAGTTATAACTCGGTTCAATATCGCAATGTTATGATATCATTAATTTTGCTACATGACTCATATCGAACTGTGCAATAGCTATATTTACCCCTAATTTTAGAGTTTTTAATTGGATCTTGGAATCACTGACCATATGGTATTATTAACTGTCACATTTAGGTTTTGGGTCTTTCCATGTAAACATTTTTTTAATAGCACAGAATTACCTAGATCTTTAAAAATTGGTTTCATCTAATTCCTTATGGTGCGAGTGTTTATGATCATAGTACCTTTCGTTGAATTCACAGCTTCCGTCTTTTGAAACTGACACCAGGTATTTATAATCGTAGAACACAGTTCATGTTGAGGGCTCTCATTTGAAGACAAAAGATGAAAATAAACTGCCCAAACAGCAGTTTTCATGCTGTGTAGATCATTTATATTATTTTTGATAGCCATACTACACTGACTGCTGGCCACCGTATATGCAACACCAAGAAAGACAAGAGATAGCACAATAAAATTTATTTTGTAGATAACATGTTGACTAAGTATCAAATGATTAAATTTATAGACTTCTGTGAAGTGTGGTTCCTGCCAGAATCAGTAGCCAGAGTAGCCACCATTGTTGGAGATCACCGCTGCCACACGCCTCGGCAATGATTCAAAGATACTTTGGATGTGTTCTTGGGTTACAGCAAATAAAGCACCTTCCACACATTGCCAAAGTTGATCTGGTGTGGCAGCTGGGGGTGTAATCTGGGTCAATCGTTGAGTAACCATGGACCACATGTTTTCTATCGGCGAAAGATCCGGAGAGCGATCCGGCCAGAGAAGCAATTCAATCTGGTGATTGACGAAGAACCTTTGGACAATGTGTGCCACATGTGGTCGCTCATTATCCTGTAGAAATAAGGCTGTGGACAAGCCCTGAAGGTAAGGAAGGACAACTGGCTCCAACACCTCGGAGATGTAGCATTGGCTGTTTAAAGTACCACGGCAATGCGTACTAGAGGAGTGCGAGAGTGATATCCAATACCGGCCTATACCATAATACCCGGTGTAGGTCCAGTGTGGTGGTGCATAACGCAGCTGTTCAGCATCCTCTTTTCACGGTGTCTCCAGACTCGAATCCAACCATTGAGGTGTTGCAGACACATGCGTGACTCGTCAGTAAAGACAACTTAATTCCATTCTGCCACCCACATACTTTTTCATCGTACCATTGGTGGCGGAGACGTCTGGGGTTCTGTGTCAAGGGTAGACCAAGCAATGGACGTCTTGCGGACAGACCACTTTGCTGTAAACGGCGTCGAATGGTACGCGAAGACACTGAATGATGCGTTACAGGCTCAATGTGCTGTGCTACGGTTCGTGGTGTGACTGAGTGATCCGTCACTGCCATGCGCACAGTTTGCCTGTCATTACGTGAAGTGGTCCACTGAGGTGGATGCGATCGACTACGTTGGTCCGTCATATCCTCCTGCATCCAACGGTCACATATCCGCATTGCAGTTGTTTGGTTTCGTCCAACACGACTACCAATTTCCCTGAAAGATAATCCACAATCTCTCGGTAGGCCACTATCCTTCCTTTGTCAAACTCGGATACTTGATCAAAAGCTGATCGCTGTTTTCTACGAGACATAACTGATCGCCTTTTGAAAATACCACAAGAAAAACACAATTTGTTGAACTTGAAATCGTCGAAATTTTGCATGCTTCCTTCCGGGTGTTGCATTTACGGTGGCTAGCAGTGTATAACATCTTCGAAATTTTTTATATTAAAATGTCAGTTAAGACCTCTTAGGCTTTATCCATCACTTAACTTTTCCCCCCTCTGTTTCGCTTTTAAGATCCAGAAGACGTGTACCCATACACTTTCGGATAAGCCTAATACACTCTAATTTTTACACTTGAACATCATATGGATTCGCGCTGACCAAAAACTTATACAAGGGGAAACACAGGTTCCCCTAGCAGAGCTCATTTGATGCATGTCAAGGAGTAGCTTTATTAAATAAATAAATAAAAATACTTCTAATTATCGTATTTCTCATATCATATATCATTCATACTAAGACAAGTAAGTAGATGTAAGCAGCAATTACTTACATCTTCACTGCATATTGTTTATTGTCTTGAGTGAATGTAGTGGGATACTCGAGAAGCTAGAGACTCATCCCCCTTAAATCAATATATTTTTAGTTTTTATTATGAAGTTTACGCCTCGACGCTTTCGTCTACGTGTTTTTGAAAATATGAATCCTCTCTCCCCATAAAAGTGTACGCTACTGAGTGAATGTGCCTTTCTTCTTTTAGTGAAACACTATTGCTTTCGCCGCGTTGCGTGGTTAGGCATTCTTCACTACAACACGGTTGAATTAAATACCAATAAACATTTATTAACTTTAAAGATTAAATGAGCAATTAAGAAGTAAACTTCTAAAAACTACAACACATGGTGAATCAGGCACGCTACAAGAATAACAGATCAATTCAGTTAAGTTTTGGAGTCGTTATGTTGAGCTGTAAGGTCGCTGCACTTTTCTTCAGTATATTGACACGCTCTTTATTAGAAATTTCCCCCAACTTTAAAAGAAGTTGTTTTAAATTGAAGCGTAGTTCTTTATAAAAATAGTGAACATCCATGTGGGTAGTTACCGCCATATCAACGATATGGGACCCCAAATCGTGTAAGCAAAAAATCGTATTGTTTAAAGGGTCCAAAAAACTGCCCGATAGAATTTTGATAGAGGACCCCCTCAGTACTAGTTACGCTTGTGCTATCGTCAGTGCGTGGTGAAAAGAACTACACGGAAGAGCAATAAACATATCAATTGAACAGATGAGTAAAAAAGAATTTGAAGTAATTGAATAAAAGAAAAAGAGTAGAAGAGCTGTTTGCCAAGTTTTATGATCTTGACAGTGAGGGGAAATGGTTCAAAATAGCAAAGAACAGGCTCTTTTGCTCTCCAAATCCTCACCCGTCGAATAACTGTACCGGTCAAGTACATTCAAAACACTTTAAAATATCTTTTTTAAATTTATTAAATTGAATTTTGAGAAAAAATAGTTTTATTGAATGTTTTATAATTTTATTAGTTCTGAAGGGAAGGGAAGCAACAGCTGTAAGAAATCCAAAACTAACCCCTCCACTTATGTACAACTCCACTCAATATTTATTGTAATTATGGAAACCAGTTCGAAATTCTGCGAGACTAATGCAATTTGTTTGTAATCTGTTAATTGTGTTGTGTAGTTACTACTTTAATCTGAAGTCTACTTTAAACACCGATTAAATCAAATTTGATTCTTGTAATTCGTCCATAGTGTTTTGTAGATTAGAAAATGCTTAAATTTGTTGTAAGTATTTTTCATTTAATTATATATATTTAAGGGAATTATTTAATTTTTAAGTATTTTAATTATCTTTCATTAAATTTGATGAAAATGTAAATTTTTGTAAAATAATCTTATAGAATTTTTAATATTCTGCATTTGTTATTGAAGCTTCATGTCCACCTAAGTATAATTTAATAAAAATAAACTTTAATCACACAGATGTAGTATATTTCTACGTATTTTATTATTTTTCATAGTCATTTATATTACTATTAAATATTGGCCGTAGTTTCAGTTTCAATTACTGAAATAACTTTTATGGTTTAAATCTAATTTTAAAATTTGTAAAGTTATGTAAAACTTATTTTTCATTTTAAGATAGTTTCATGTGTTGTAAAATTTGAAATACTATTATATTTTGGTGGAACATATATGTATTTGTTTATAGATATTGCGATAAATAGTCTAAAGAAATAAAACAGATTTTGAATTTTTCCATTGCTTTTATAAGCATATTAGAATAAGAAATGAAATGAAGTTTTTAAAAGTTTCATTGCATTGAATAACTTTTAATAATTTATTTTCCAACCCATTATGGGAAAGAATATGGCTTACATTTTTTATTTTAAAGAATTAAGCTATCTTCGAATCATTAATTTTTTCACCTAGGAAAAAAAGCCTAGTTAAACTGATACTGAGGAAAATATGCTAAAATAAAGCATCCAATCATAAGGCTTTAATTGAAAACTGTTCAAAAAACAGAGTTTGCAGGATTTTCTTTCATTATAAATTTTTTAAAAAAGAAAGTCTTACAATAATTAATAGATGCACAAGCATATGAAAAAGCCCTGTCTTTGTATGATATTTAATAGCTAATAAAACTGGCTCTACAGCAAAATATGCCTAAAAATAAACATAATTATGTATAGTATAATATTCTTAGAGAAATAGTCAAAAACTTTGAAATTTTCTCCTATTGTAGGGTTTTTTAATAAATACATACATATTAATAACAAAGACATAAATATCCCAATTATTAACTATGGATATGCACTTTTAAGGATAGTTTTTATTCCTTTTAATAATTATTGTATTTTGTTAGCTTGCATGTTTACTCGACCATAAGTCAATTGATACATAATTTTAGTATTTCTTTTTCATTTTATAAAATATGCACTTCCATCTATTAAGTTTTAACATACTTGGGAATAAAAATTCATTTTTCTTTAAAATGAATATGAATTTTAATTATTTTAGGTATTTTTATGTGTGTGTGTATGTGTGAAAGCTTTTTCCTTTGATGCATGTCTTAAGTTAGGTATTTTTTAGTTGTGCATTAGCAATATTTTTCTTTTGCAATAATTATATCAAAACAATTTTTAACTATAATGGCAGTTGATTTTTGTTGTATTTGATTCTTATTCAACCTTTAAGTAAATTTTATTTTGTAATGAACCGTTTTTGTTTAAAAAACAACAAATTACAGCTCTTATTACATTTTGTTTCAAAATCTGTGTGTTTCCTTTAAACATGATGTTTAAGTTTAATATTGAAACTTTTTGTATTTTCGTTTTGCCCAGATTCTGAAATTATAATATTAGTTTTATAATGTTGTGCTATTTGTTGAAGTAGATGTTTGGTTATAAGTATTATATCGTTTATATACTTTAGGAAGATATACACTTTTACTAATAAACAATGTATCTTAAATCATAATTAAAATTTGTTATAATCCAAATCACATATCTAGTTCATAAACTCTGTGAATCACACTAGGCAATAAGATAATAATGCCTTTTAAAACATCATAAACTCTACAATTATTTAGAATTTAAATTTGTTTAGTTCAATAATTTATACAAAGATTTTAAAATATAATTATATTTCAGTTAACGTTTGGAGCTGGTGTGTATGCAGGTATTTATATATGTCAGAATTATAAGGTAAATAAATAAATTTATTGTTCCTTATATTAGAAATAAATTAAAATAATTATAAATCAATTACACTAATTTTTAAGAAACAAATATTATTTACTATCTTTTGTTGTCTTATATTAATCTGAAATAAATAAAAAAAAGTTCAGTTTACTTGTATCTATTTACTTTTTGAAATAGTTTTTATTTAAAATTATTATTTACCATGATCGAACATTCAACAATGTAACTATTTTAATTTTTAAAAAACATTTTTCCTCATTCTATGAAAGAAAATAATTATTTTAAAGAGAACAATTTTAACTTCCCATTTTTTATATATTAAAATTACTTATTAAAACTTAAAAGTTAATTACTGTAAAATTCCTTTTTTAAGACTAATAATAAAATAAATGTCTTTAGACAGCCAACAAGACATGTTGTTTCTAATGCCACCTGTCGGACATAGTCAGATTGAGGCCCACGAAATTCATCGTAGCAAGGGGCTAGAAGTACGCCTGTCGTTGGCCTTGAGCACCATACAGGTGACAGTACGAATTATTGTAGCTCGGTGAAATTCCTCGAAGGGACGATAGATGGCGACACCGCTTATCTCCACCTCCACAATTTAGGCATGGAACTGAAGGGGAGGGAAATATTCTCCAGTCTCCTGCACTCGAGATTCAGTCCACAAGACTTCGGACCCACTGATTTAACGAGCAGGTACTCGGAGGGTATTTGGTGGCATCAAAACCAGGCCTCCCAATCTGGAGTCCGATGCTCTAACCACTAGGCTGCCCACGGCCCCCAACAAGACATACATCATGAAAATGAATATAATCAATGATAGGATTTTACCTCTTCTAAAACTTTCTAATTGTTACTCTACTGCCCTCTCCTCCCATATATAATATGATTATATTCAAATGTAACTGATTTCATCAGAACCTTTCTAATATATTTTTGATAAAAAAAAAAATAAAATTTAAAAAAATTCTTTTTTTTTTTTAAAAATTTTAAGAAAAAAACATGGTAGTCAAGAGTTAAATAAAAGAGTATAAATGACAATGAAAAAAATAATGTTTTGTAAAATAATTTTGTTTGCTTAATAATAAAAGTTCATATGATTTCAGGTATGAATTTTTGAAATCTATATACCGGAAAAAAAATTTGTTATGCAAAAAGAATAATAAATTGATAACTGGAAATCAAGGGATTTTTAAATGAATATTTCATAAAATGATTAATATAAATGTAATTGTCAAATTATCTCTACACATTTCATAATGTATAGCTAATATATTATACTTTGTAGGTACCTAGAGTAGATGAACCTGGAGAATTATGGAGAAAATTTAGAGAAATAGCCGAGCAATACAAGAAGCCACCAGAAAATTAAATTCTACTTTATAAAAAATTATAAATTTGTACTATAATGAAAAAATATATATTCTGTGTAGTTCATGTAATTTTATAGAGTAAATATTCTTTTTAAAATATGTTCTTATTTATTTTGAATGCTATGAAGCTAAAATTATGCACAATTCATTTTTTCTCATAATAAAAAATCTTTGAATATAAAAGAACATCTCTTGTCCAAGATCTGTGCTGAAGATATTGCTTACATTGTAAAATAGGTTTATTTTACTTTTATTGAAAACAGTTAAAATAATTCTCATGTGCCTCAAGTATCACATGGAGCTTACAAAAGTAAGTAAAACAAACGAAAAAAATAAAGAACAAATTATGTAAATAAGTTATTTTTCTTTAAGGAAACCCTTTTTGAATAATTTATAAATGTAAAGTGTTGAACAAAAATAGTAATGGGTATCCAATACCAATGCCTTAAAGCGCAAAAATACTGTATCCATTTTTTGAAATCCAAATTGATTTATCAATGTCATAGAACACATTAGGATTGACAATAGTGCTGGAAGAATTGTTTCTCCTGTTTTTCTAAAAACCACATTAATCGAATAGTACAGGGATGGCAAACCAGTGGCACACATGCTATTGATGGCACACAACACAATACTTTGGACATGCCAGCTATTAACCCTTTTTCTACCGCATTATGATTTACTGCAGTTTTTTTCTTGCAATATTTATTTTTTAATCACTACATGGAAAATTAATGGATATACATTAACAAAATACTCAACTTTGAAAAATTTAATTAGTTAGAGCTAACTAATTATATTCGACTGTAAAATTAATTATACATATTCACTTAAAATAGTCAAATTGTTTTCTAAGATCTTCATTAACATACAAAAAAAAAAACACTTACCTTTTGACATTAACTATTTTTTCGGAACAAAAATGACAATCTTCGCAATCCGCTGAAAACGTCAGCGGAAAACTTAATTTCTGCTATAAAACTATTCGCCTTCCCGGCTAAAATACTCATCATAGAACCCGTGCTGTCATATATCTTTGAAGAGTGGATTCAAAAGAATATTCTTACTCAGTATTGTCAGAATATTCATAAAAATGGTTATTCTATATAATTTTAAAATGAGTGGTACTTATAAGTACTTTCGGTAGATAAAGAGTTAAAATGGTTTGCATTTTATTTAAAAATAACAAAGTTAACTGAAGTACTACGAACAAACACAAGTAATCGGCCGCGATACTGGGGGGACCACACTCGTTCATTGTCTTTCCTTAGTTATGTTGTGTACCACAATTGCTTATGATGTGAAGTTTGTCTATGCATAGCATAATCAATTTCATTGACATAACTGTATTTTACAGTTTATTTGAGTTATATTTATGACTTTTAACTGATATTTAACATGGCTAGTTAAGCAAAATAGTAAGTGTAACAGAGAATTTCAAATGTGGTGAATCTAGAAATATGACATTATTAGTAAAGGCGACAAAGCGGTGTGTGTTTTATGTTTTGGAATATTGGTATGCAGAACATCATCTGTAAAACGGCATTTTGAAACAAATCACAAATGCTATTATCAAAATAAGTGTCCACAGCAAAAATAATTGCTTAGAAACGGTTTTGAACTCCAATTCAGCATGCATTCTACTAAAAGTAACATGTTACAACCCTGATATTAGTTATTTGTCATCCAATCTGCAGCAACAGAAGAGAAGTCACTCTAATGTGTTTACTTTATTTGTGAATTACATGCATAACTAAAACATTTACAACTGTAAAGTGCAAAAGGTATTTTTTTCGTAGTAAATAAAGAGTTTTGTGTAGTTAGTATTTAGTTACATATATTATTTTCCCTATAATCACAAATAAAAAATTTTTGACGGCACGTCTATACCTTATTAAAACACTTTTTTAGAAAAAATGGCATGTTGATCCATAAAGGTTCACCACCCCTGGAATAGTACTTCTTTGCTTTAAAGCATTAGTATATAATTTTCCCCTCAAGATTCAGATAGCAAAAATAAATTTTCTATAAATTTTATTAAATGTGTTAAATATGTGAATCAGGAAAAAGTTTATTCTGAAATATTTTCAAAAAGATAAACATTTCAAAAGTAAAAATGGCATGTATTCAGAAAGTAACATCATTGGAGAATGTTTTATTATTAAGGATTCCTATTTACAGGATCTTAAATTAGATCTAATATTTCTTTTAGAAATAAAATGTTACTGTTTTTACTGCAATTTTAATATGAAATAGAATGTATTTGATATAAATAATAAAAATAAGCAATTATATAAAACTTTTAAAAGGGAGTTATAGAGAAATTTAATTTTAAATATATAAATACATGAAAAGCATTTATATTTTGTGTCTGCAAGCATAATAATCTATATGGGAATTGTTTTCTTAGCCTCTATATTGTCTATCTCTATAGAAATCTTCATAAAACTAAAAGTCAGTGTTACATATATATTTTTTTTATGTTCTCATTTTATCCAGTAATTTTTGTCCGTTATATTTCTGCAATAGTGAAGTCAGATTTTAAAAGGAAAGGAAATTGCTGCATTATATAATGCTTGCAGTTTTGATAGTTTTCTTTGCATGCAGTTAAGACAAATTTGGTCACGAATTCAGTAAATTTGGATATAAAAAAGTTGCATCCGAGAAATTCCAGATAGGTCTAGAACAGGAGAGGGCAAATAGCGGCTTTGTAAGAGATTTTTTAGGTCCGTCAATACAGTCAGAAAAATCCGCCATGAACCGATATTTCCTTCCTTTACACCAGTGCTCCGCAACCTTTTTATCGCCGCGGACCGATCAACGTTTGTTAATTTTACCGTGGCCCGCTGAGGCGGAAGATGCTGATTGTTTATATTTTAGACTTTTGATTTAATAATTTTAATTTAATTGTATTTAATCCTGATTTCTGAATAAAATATAGCTACAACAAAAATGGATATAAAGTGATTTATCAAGAAATATTAAGTGATTTTCATAAAAAGTAGCCCAAACCTAAGAAAAATATACCACAGTAAATAAAAGAGAAATAATTTAATGTTTCTTGTGCGGACCGGTAGTATTCGATCCACGGACCGGTGCCAGTCCCCAGACCGGGGGTTGCGGAACACTGCTTTACACGACCGAAAATTTGTTTATTTTCCACCACCACAACACGTCAATGCACATACGTAGTGTAGATATGGTTCATTTAAATTTTGACTTGGCAACCACACACACATAAATATAAAAATTTCCAATTTTAGCAAAATCGTAAGCCCTTCGTACAAAAAACTTCGCTATGTAATGTTGTGTTTTGCGTTAGTGCGATTAAATGTTTTATGTGTCACATCTTAGTCTATTCAGTATTTTTTAGAAAATTTACACCAAAACCAGACATCGGGTAGATGTCAGCCATGCAATAAGAAGTAACGAATCGTGTAGCGACACGGAGACCACGCACCTGCGAGCTCCACGACCTCTCGAATCATCATGAGCGATCATATGGAATTTTCGCCGTCAAAATTCGAACAAGTTTCCGCCTGCGAGAAACTCAGAGAAACCGTTACAGGTATCTCAACCCTTCACAAGTCGATTTACGGGATGGACGGACGTTCACCCAGCCCCAGGAATTCCTACAGACTTGTACTTATCGAGCAGCGCACAGGCCATGATCAGGAGGAAATGGTAAGTGAGCTTAAAACCCTCCCACCATGTACTAGAGCAGACTGCCAGGACCATAAAATTCCCTCTACCTCGGTAGAAGAGGAAATTAATTTTGAACCCTCCCCTCCTGAAAATAAGATTAAAACTGTTGGCAAGCCTAATAAGAAAAAACTAAGCAAGAAACGAAAACAGAAAAGTAAGGAATCTACGGAAGAGTTTATCTTCCCCAAAAAGACAGCCAGACCAATTTCCTCGACCCAGGACCCCATTGAAACTAACAATAGTTTCTCTGATTTAGAACAGGATGTTGAGCATCCCCCGCCGATTGAAAAAGTAACTACCAAGGTGGTTACACCTAAAATTCCTCCCCCATCCTATAATGCTTAAAATTAAAGACAATTTCAGAGAGCAAATTAAAAGCATCTCTGAAAAATTCCCTAATCTACGTAACAGAATAGTTAACGACGTCGTAAAAACGTTCTCCGCTGACCACGAGGAATATAGAAACCTTATCCACTTCTTAGAGTCGGATAAGGAATTCAAATTTTACATTCTTAAACGCCAAAAAGACAAACCTATTAAAGCCGTTATTAAAGGCCTCCCTAATTCTTCTAAAATTAATGATATCACTAACGACTTAAAAGTAATCGGATTCAATATTGATAGCTGCACGCAACTAATTTCCAAACGAACCAAAAAATCCCTCCCATATTTTCTAATTATTCTACCAAGAAACGATTTCAATAGCAAGATTTTTGATGTTAAAAAGTTGGGTTATTTGCAGGTGAAAGTAGAGGGTTACCTCGTTAGAGGAATAACCCAATGTTTCAACTGCAATAACTTCTACCACACTGCCGCGAATTGTTTTATGAGACCAAGATGCCTAAAATGCGGAAAAGATCACGCCACTAAAAATTGTCACATAAAAGAGAGCGACAAGAAAACCCATTTTGTATCAACTGCCAGGACTTCGGTCACTCGGCATGTTATACAAAATGTCCCAAATTCCCCCAACCTAAAAAAGGTTCTGCCTTTTATGACCCGATAAAAAGAAAAATTTTTTCAAGCAAATGGATAAAAGAGGGAATTTCCTTCGCTAACGTCGTTAGTGGAGAAATCCCCAGTCAGATCCCTTCCGAAACTGAAAATTTAACTGCAAATAAAAAGGAAAACTCTTCCAGTGGATTCCTTACCCAAGATAATAATAGTTCAGATTTTTCCCAAGTTTTGGAACTTTTTAATACAATCTCAAACCTCGTAAAGAAAAACCCCAAAATTCTCGACCTTCTCTCTAAATTTAAAACAGCAAACTCCGATGAAGAAAAAAACCTGCCTTCTGGCAGAAGCTATTATGAACAAAATTTAAATTTCCCTATTTTTTCTTAATTGTAATTCTTAATTTTCTCCCCTTAACATTTTTAATTTCTCTCAATTTTTATTCAAATTTCTCTTTTTCAAATTTTTTTAAAGTCATTTTCCATCACAAAGTACATGATTTCACTCTTAAAAGCTCACTGCCATCCTCCAATCAACGATCGTTTCCATAGCCAACGCCTCCTGCACTACCATTGGACCTCCTCTTCTGAAGTCACGCCCCTCTCTTCAAGCCCAAGTTTCCAATACCAAGAAAATCAGAGTCCCAGATAAAGGATTGAAGGATGCTGGCGCATCCTAGATTCCTGTTAGCAAAATCATCCGTCAATCATCCGTAAGCCCTTCGAAAAAACTTACAATCACTGATGAATGTTGTGTTTTTTATGAATAATGGGCAAACAATTATTTTTTGAATGCATGAAATAAAACAATGTGTTTATTGTGTTATATAGAACGGTAAACTTAAGGGGTACAGTCTGAAATAACACCACAGAAAAATCTAATGATCAATCAACTCGAATAATTCAATCTAAAACAGGGGTGTGCAAATAGCAGGCTACATGCTGCCCGCCAAGATAATCAGAAAACCAAACAGACAGAAAGTGCTCTCTATATTTGGTCGACATATATTTGTAAGAGCAAAGTTTTTTCCCCATGAAGATCAACAAAATTAAATATAGATGCAAGTTGCCTGGCATCAACTTGCAGGCTGCTAGGAGAATTTCAATAAGCAATCTCATTCCTGATATCAAAACATTGTAGAAAAGTGTGACAGAAGGTATATTTGCCTCATTCAACTGATTCTAAAATTAAATGTGCTTGCAGCTTTTGTGGATGACATGAAATTAGCACATTAAATCAATTGAATAAAAAACTACCACTACTTTATGATACAATTTTTACCTTTTATGAGATACAACTTTAACTAAAGAATGCAATCGTTTTAAATAGATTCGGTTCTTGAGTCAAAACAATTGCCCACCCCTGATCTAAAATTAAATGTACTTGCAGATAGATATAGATAGAAAAATGGAACAATAAATAAATTGAATAAAAATGCCCCTATTTTTTTTCATTTACATTGATTTGTACGGTACAATTTATGTATATTTTTTTAAAATTGAAATCATTTTAAAAGGTGCAGCCTACCGCTAACCTCCACTTCCACAAAGCGGCCCCTGAGCTAAAACAATTGCCCACTCCTGGTTTAGGATGATTATTAAATGAGAAAATTCTAGAAGCCATTACAAGAGTCGTTATAAAAGTACGATGCAAAGAGTCTAAGAATGTGCGTTACATTTAGCTAATGTGATACTGTGACTACGAATTTATAATACTTAATGAGATTGTGCAAATTCTGGATATTACGAGTGTTAATTGTTTCCTGTTGATTAAATCTGTTTTAATTACTGGATAGTTTCAGAACAAATTACGATTTACTGCAACTTTCCTGTTTTGAATGATGATCTAACACATAAAATTTGATACCAGAAGTAGGATTCGGGAGTGAACGCCTATGACTCGCCTTCAATTAAGTCATGCAGGAGCATATTTACGCTCAGAAGGACATTGAAACAGATTAAATTGCAAAAGACGAATTAAATAAAAAAAATGAAATTAGGGCGAAGAAAAAATGAAAAATATTCTTTAAACAAAATTTAAAGAAATTGATAAGGTAGAAGAGAAGTTGTGAAGAGAGAGAGAGAAAAAAAGATAAGAAAAATCACAGGATTGTGTGTGTGTGCAAAAATTTTCTGGAAACCTTTCCAGCTTATGTTGCTTCAAGGATAGAAAGCTTCGCTCATTTAGTTTCATAACCAAGCTCTCTACCAATGATAGACAGACTTCCTGGGATGTATTCAAGAGACAATTAGATGTCGCCTTACGAGGTAATAGTTGGGATAACAGGACAAAAACAATTCACACACACACACACACAACACACACACACACAATTTGTAGCACTTCTTCGTGGTGACACAGCTAAGGTTTTAAAACAATCCCAGCTACTGAGATCAACGTCTTTGGCCGCGGTAGCCTAGTGATCAAGGTCACAGACTTGTGGCTGGCATGTCATCAATTCGAGTCTAGTGCCGCTGAAGACCACTGCACGTTAAACCTGTCAAAGATCAAATTTCCCCTGCTTGGGTGGTGTAGAAGTTAGGAGAAGGGGTTGCCAGCTCAGGTATCGTCCTCGTCACTTGACCATGGTTCAAAATTACGAGGTTGGTCTCCAATAGTCCTTGTGCAGCTTTATAGTGTGATGGTATGGAATTCTCTCTCAGACCATCGAAAAACCCCTCGAATATCGCTTCGGCCATGGACATTTGGTGGACTTCAAAAGAAATAAGACATGAATACAGAAAAGTGTACAGGACTTCCCTAGTCGCAAAAATAGAGACTAATTTTAGTTGCTTTTCTTATCTGTCCAACGGAAATTCGAGAGAAGTTCAATTGATCAACATAACACGTTTGAATATTACTGTCTCCACGTTTCTTGATATTTGGTACATACTAATCTTGTTTTGTAGCGTCCAGAGTTTTCGGCAAAGAAAAATGCCCTTTAGCCTTACTATCTTAGTTTGTATTGCATTTGTATAAGTATTAAAGCATGACTGTAGTCTATAATTTTGAATGAAACATTTTTAAGGACAAAATCATTCATATTATCTAACAGTTTTTGATAGGTTATATATTCAACATTAAATTAGGCCAAAACTATTTTTGGGTTAAATTAATTTAATTGTAAATGTATAATACGATTTCTACTATAGGTGCATCCAAATATAGCACTTGCTTATCTGGCCTATATGTTTGTGTTTGATTCTGTTCCTATTGAAAAGGAGTACATCTTGCAATTTTAAGAGTTAATGCTTATTTTTGCCAGTTTATTGAAAAGACGAACAGTCAGTAAATCAATTTTGCACCCAAAAAATAATTTTTTTTCTTTGATGGTTTCTAATACTTCCAATTCATATAGCTAGAACATTTTCTCATATTATAAATGAGATGAAATATTTTATATCCTCATCTTTCAGGCTCCATAGCCTAGCACCTTAATTGCAAATATAGAAAATAGGATCATGGGATAAAACATCTTATAAAATCTTAACTGCGTTTTCTTCTAAATCGAAGTGAAAAGTTTTAGATCCAAGTAATGAGTGTATTAATGGCTTAGAAAATAACGTGAACGTTCTAATAATCTTAAGGAAGCACACAACTAAACCAATAAAACTTTGGACCTGCTTACTTATTTTTAGTTCTGAGCAGCTCATGTTTTAGATGGACTGTTAGTATTATAATGGTTGTGTTTTAAATAATTTCTGTCATTTCTTGAAACTAGATAAATACTGTATAGTTTATTATTCAGCGTATTATTCCATTCGCATGACAAGAGAGGAACGAGTGTGGCTCTGTGTGTCTGCAAAGGCAACACATGTTGACACAGGCAAGAGGTGTAAAATTTTTCTCCCTTAACGTTAGTGATGATGTAAAACGTGATTAAGAAGTGCAGAAACGAAATTCGGAGTTCACTACAGTACTGTTCTTTGTGACATGCCCTAAGAATTTTACTTTCTTTGAAATTTTTTATAATTCAGTTCAAAACCAAAATTTAATGTAATCTCTAAAACACATCTTAATTACCTCTCTTTGTCATTAATAATCAGAATAATTAAATCCTTTGCTAAATTACATTTATATCATCATTAAAAAGTTCTCCAAATATAAATTATTGGTAAATGTATCATTGAAACACTGCTCGGGAATTGGATGAAACACCTCAGAACAAAAAATTTTGAAATACTTTAATATACGAGACTTTATTTGAGCCTTTTCAACCACTACGTGTCCATGATTAATAATGGCTCTGTTTACTATAACAATTAAGCTAAATAAAACATTAATACACTATGTTTTTGTTTATTAATTATTCATTAAAAATACATCGAATTTTGAAAGCCAGTGTTGTGAAATTTTTGTTGTGTTTTTCTAAGAACAGTAAATTTCCATTTAGTAGTTATGAATTTCATACTCACATTAAATATTATCTAACCCCGAGCTGGGAAAAAGTCCTTCATACCTTCAGTGGGTCGATAAATGAGTATCAAGCTTGCTTGGAAATTAAACATGGGGTTTTTGCGTCAGACTGACCACATGAGTGGAACATTTGCTCACCCATCTCAGTGCCCAAGGGTCATGAAAACTGAAATCAGCACAGTAGGCCTTGGCCCCCTATGGGCTATTGTGCCACTGAGTTTAGTTTAAACATTATCGTTTTGATTCTTGATAAAGATTCTACCCTAAGATATCCGACTACCCTAAAATCATGATTCTTTTAAAAAAATGGAGAAATTTTTTTATGGTTTTATTTTATAGGCCATCTTATTAGCTTCATAAAAATACCACGGTTTTTATTTTCCATTCACTAGAAAAAAAACCACAGGTGTTTTAGTAAAAGAGCACACACACACACACAGATGCCATAACTTTACAAAAGATGTCAAACTTTAAAATGCATTTTACTCGAAATGTGTTTTTCCCCGAAAAACTCAAACGGGGACAGCGATTGCTCAAAAAGTTTTTAAAATAATTTGCTAAAATTTTGGGTGTATGTTCTGTATAACAGCAGAAGTGTTTTAACCTTCAGATTTATAAACCACTGTTTTATTACAAAATGTACAGTTCTGAATGTGAATACAAACACTATTTTTTAAAGCAATTTCGTATAACAGCTAAGATAGTGTTCTAGTTTTTGTAAAAATTAAAATATTTCTTATCCTGAAGGTCACTTCAAAAAGGAATAGCAAAGTAATACATCAAAATTGAGAATTTGTTCATTTACTATTTGTACAGAGCGAGCCCCGTTTATGCAATATTTTGTCAATTTGTACTCATTTTAGTAGTAATAATTTATTTTTCAATTCTTAATTTTAGTCTTTTTTCTTAAAATGTACTAAATAAATCTAAAAACTGCAAAAAAAACTCCACATATCTATTATTTAGAAAAAAGTTGTTGCAAGTAGTCGGATACCGTAATTGATCAACACTAACTAATATGCCTGTGAAGAGCCACCAAATACTTTCTTTTTGTAATTCACAGACATTCCTTGCACACTGGCAATCTTTGTAGTATTTGGCTGTCTTTACCCTTTTAATTCAAAATGCAATTTAAATTTCTGAGTTTAACCATCTATGAGGATAAATTAATTCAAATCTTGCAACTAAGGCCATCACCAAGTGTTTTTTTCCATCATCAACAACAAAAATGTTTAATGGTAAAATATTTTAATTGTATGACTCACATTTAATTGAGTAAGCTTATAATGTGTACTAAAAAGATATAATTTTCCTATTTTTATTATTTATGCACACACTTTCTAAAATTTTTTTTGAAATAATCAAAAGCAGATTTTAAATAATATTGAAATTAAAAAGTTTTTTTACAAACACAATTATAGAAAGATTTCTCACATTATACTTACATTTAATTATTTTTGATACACAACAGCCATGATTGGACTAACCTAAAAATTTAACAAGCTTAACAGTAAAATATTTTTACTGCCAATGTACTTTAAAGTTTGTATGATGAAACGATTCTTACCTTTGACAATCATAATTGGAAAAAATCATTTTTTTAGATAAATTTTTCAATTAACTTTTCTAAAGGTATTTATAAGTATGCTGGGCATTTAATGTCATAAACATTCAATGAAAAATTACACAGTTCACATATTGAATGAAATTTTGTTAACTTCATTTGATTTCAAACATATCGCTTAATAATCACCAACTCATCGACATATCAAATTTATTAATGAAGCAAATTGTTAACATTGCACCAATTTGATGATTTTGACATAGAAATACAGCATGCTGTTTAATTCAACTACATACCCCTTTTTTATTAGAGATTTTTCTAAATCTGATATATTGTATTTTTCAACATATTTGGACATACGTAAATCTTTTTGTTTAAATTAGTTTAGTATCTCATAACATGTATTAATTATTTTGGTAAATATTTAAAAAATTAAATCAATTATATGATTTGCTTTCCTTTTATTACAAGCAGTTTAATGACTTTTCTAATTATTAGTAAATCATTTACTTTTAATAACCATAACATACTAGGTTGTTTGGTTTAATTTCATCAAGAATGTTTTAAAGCACAGTTACTATATTTCAAATAATTTAACTCTCATAATATAAAAAGCAAAAAAATTATTTGAAACTGTTTTGTGAAAAAGCAATGCATTTATTTGTAATATTTAAAAATAGCTAATATATTATAAAGAAATATTTATTATATTCCATTTTATAACAATTGAATTGCACATTTTTTTTATGATTTGACAGCCAGATTGTTGTGCTTCTCAGAAAAAGAAACCTTTTATCACTTTTTGTATTAGTTCAAGACTATATAGTATAAATATTATTCAAAAGATGTAAACTTAGAGCATTTACTCTAGGTTTCCTTTACAGCAGAGTTTAACTAAAAAATAAAATTTTACTTTATAATTTTGTACTTAATACACTAATTTCACCTATATTGTTTTATTTCGCTAGTAGAAATTCTTTCAAGTATGGCAATAACATTTATTCAAAATGCAACACATAAATGTACAAGAATCAATAAACCTATGTTTTTGCTTAACTTAACCAAATACATTCGTGTATTTTTAAAGATCTTGACTTCTTTTTGTTTCTGAATTTAACTTCATTTTTCTAAAGTCTTTTTGAGCTTCTCTTAACAATATGTTTGTTAATGATTGATGATTGGGTTTAGATTTTGCAGGCATAGGTGGATAAGGGTTACCTAAAAAAGAAGAAATGAAGAAAATATATCTATAAACATACAGCACATTAAGATTACACTATTTTCAATTAAATAAATATGAATACATAATATTCGATGCACTTTATGTCATAAAAAGTGATGCATCAAGGAGTTATCCAGTTGGAACAAAAATTGGTACATGCAATATAAAAGTATTGAAAATTAAATGCTAACAGTATTATAGGAATTGAATGTTTTATTCAGAAAATACAGATACAAGAGTACAAGTTAAAAAAAAAAGGAACCATTGCATTCAACAACCTTCAGCCTTATTATCTAGATGGGCATTGACTGCTAGAATTGGCAGATGTCCTTTTGCAGGATTGCTTCCCATAGATCAGGGGTGGGCAAGCCAGGCCCCTGCCCGGGGCAGCAATCTTAGGAGGCGGCAAATTGGCTTTAAAATTAACTAGTTTATGAAGAAAATAAACTAAGATTCCTTTAAATCTTATGAAAAATTAATATGTTGAATTTTAATAATATATATATATATATATATATATATATATATAAATGTTGTGTTGGTTTGTGTATGCGCGCATAACTCAAAAAGTTCTGCATGGATTAATCTGAAATATTGACACAACGTTGCATTTGTCTCTGGTCAGGATCTTATGTACTTTTTATTTCGAAATTCTCTCTAAATTTTTTAAAATTTAATTTTTAAGTGATTTTTTGGCGTTATGACGTCACGGTTCGCTCTGAATGCGAAAATTTAAACTTTATGCTTAGATTTTTCCAAATTATTGTATAACTCTTCTATGGTTATGTTTATGCGTTGTCATATTTATCCATTTATTGTCCTGTGATACGTAATTCGGATTATTTTTCAAATAAATCTTTTTTTAAAAATTTTTCTTTCAAGAACTCAAATTTTGTGTTGTAGGTTTGGCAACAGTTGGATAGCATTATCGCGGGATGTTTATGACTTTGATTAAATTCTACATCGTGTTTTTTCTGTAATTTTAAGCTAAATTTATTTCTCTTTAATAAGCGAAAATGAAACTAACATAATTGACTTCTGTACGCTACTTATTTTTCTACCAAATAGTTTCCGTAAACCATTTACCTGAAATAAACAGACGTAGCCAAATGCCGCGATATAACATTCAATGTTTGGAAACAATATTTTTTTCCCACTTGGAGATATTTTAATGTGACGAAAATAATCGACGGAGTTTTTAATAGGAATGTTTTTTTTCAATTTTAAACAACTTTTTAAACTTCATTTGATTCTTACGTATTATCGCAACAATCGCCAACTTTAATGATAACTCGCAAAGTTGGCCATTCCATCTTCGCAGATGTTGTAAGCGCGGAATTGGCAATCGTGCTTCGTTTTATACAATATCGCTAATAGGTTGCGATAATACGTAAGTACCTTTCATTTGATGTTAGTATTGAAATACAAATGTTAAAACTAAGATTTTCTGATTCTGAGTCATCAAAATATTGCACCTTATTTTGTTTTTCATTGCCTTGTAAGATTATTACCTTCTTAAACAGATTCCATTAGTAATTTGTTAAAAAAAATACTGGAAATTATTATGGTTTGTTTTTGTCAGGGACGTAGAGCTACCGCTGTATCAATGATGCAGGAGCCCCAACGAATGTTATTACAATTCCACTTACATGGTGCTCATATCTGAAAAAGGGCCACAAAGGAATTCAGATACAAGGCCCACTCAGAGCTGTTTTGTAATTTCATATTTTTTCTTTAAACCTTCACTTTAACTGCAGTCAATCGGCTTGAGTACATAAAATTGTATTGCAGAAACTCGAACTTAGGTCATCATACTGGCCAAGCAAACGCAGTGCGAGGGATAAATGCTGATCAAATTAGAGTAAGCATCAGTGAATGAGCAAAACAGACAGAGGGCTCAAATACATGTTGAGGAAGCAGGTTGTCATAAGATTGTAATTATTGTTTCAAATTTTACTTTCGCGTTGATAAAGATAGTTCAGCTCTTTTAAGTCAATTACTGTTCGTATTGTATATCATTTTTCAATTTATTTTTAAGCACAGAATATTTACTTTGGATAATTTTTATATATAAAATACTAAATTTAATTCTGTACACTATGTATGTGTTTAGCGAGTAGCATACCGATTAAAATCTTCCACCTACTGTAAAATCCGGCATATAATGCGCACTTTGAAAACAAAAAATAAGATCGAAATTTACAGGTGTGAGTTATACGCTGGGTATAAAAATGAGGGCTTTAAAAATTAAAAAATAAATGAGCATAAAAAAGTTTAACTTCTAAATATTTCGAAATACTATTTATTTAAAAGACATGACATTCTTATTGAACTTAAAAGGTGGTAGTTCTAAAAGTATACTATTTTTGCAATTGCTTAGATAAACACCTTGAATAAATCTCTTCTAAACATAACAGCATTGCATTTGTACATTTCAGGTTTCTTCGTAAAAAAGGGATGCACATTATATAGCGAATATACCTAAAATTTAAAAATTGCAGCTTGAAAGTATGGGTGTGCATTATATGCCGGACTTTACGGTATATATATATTTTATCTTTCTCCAATGAATCTAAATTAATATATAATTTTTTATGGTACTTATATTTTTTCTTTAGTCGGCCATTTACCTAAAATCAAAAGACATTGCCAAATACTGCAATATGCATTCAATAAGGGAAGAACATTCTATGCCTGTTTGTGCATAATAATAATACTTTTTTGCACTTGGTAGTGAATTTTTCCACGAAATAGTTATTGTGGTTTTTAATAGTTGGGGCAATAACATTAGACTCGCGAAATATCTATTTTGTGTAATTTCAAAATTTTATTTGGTGTTGTTGTGTAATATAAATGGGTTGTGAAATTTGTTGTATAATTTGGTTGTGAAATATAAATGGAAAAATTAAGATTTTCTGATGTATATTTTGTGTTTGTTTTGATATTTATGTATTATCGCAACCATATTGGCAACATTAGCACTTAATTGCCAATTCACCATGTATGATGCGAACAAAATCGGGGTTGATGTAGTTGCAACAGTACCCAAGAACCTTTGTTTGCAACTTTTTTTGGTGATTTTATCAAAATGATAATTTGTTGTTAATAATTGGTTTTTGATAGCTTTTTATCATTTAAGTCTGTTATAGCTAGCTAGCTGTACCCAATCATGTTTTCCTGTGGCTCAGTCTGATTAAAAAGAAAGAAAAGAGAAAGCACACATTTCTAATATCTTTAACTGCTTGCACTTGAGGTATGATTTTTTTTATAAAAAAATGTGGAAATATACATTAACAAAACTTTTCTAAACAGGTTTATTTCATTTGTAATTTGGTAACAGAATACTCCCAAGTTATTATGGGTTTTTTTGTCATGGTATGAATCTAAAATTATTTACATTGTCTCCATAGAAGAGGTGCCAAGTTTGAAAACAAATTAAATGACTCTTCTTGAGGTGAAAGGGTTAATTTTACAATGCTTATGAGTAGACATTTTGTGTTGCTTCATTGTCTGTATACATACAGAAATTGTCTGTTGTGCCTGCTTTAGAGCAATAGTTGCCATTTTTCAACACTTCATGAACCACTTAATGTATAACTTTATAATTAGCGTTTCACTAATAGGATTGACCTCTATGTGGTGGAGCACTATAGCTACATTTACGTCTTTATTTAATCTTCTATGCCCTGAAAATAAGCAGTAAAATCCTAGGAAAGCCCACACCCTTGGCGACAAACCAAAAAAGGCACCAAGCCAGAACAAGATGGTGCCAAGCGAAAGCGACAATGGTGGCAAGGAAATATAGCGGGATAAGATGGATGCATAATGAAAATATATGTAAGCAATACAGAAATTAAACATTTGAGATAAAAAATATAAAAACAGCACTTTCTTACTGCTGATCTTTTCCGAGTGGAGGGGACAGCATAACAACAGATTTTAAAAAAGTCTTAAAGGTCTCATCGCTAAGCGAATGATCGTGTGAACGCCGCCATATTTATTCTGCGAGGTAATGGTCGAACATACATTCGGCGTGGCTGGCACGATTTCGAAGAAAGCGTTTTATTGCCGACCATGTTACATCATGCTGATCATTACATTTAGGACATTCATAACTCGAAGCAATCAATCCTTCCTTCATACACCATTCAATCAATTTTTTCTTACCTTTCACATTCAACAAAGTAAAAATTCTAAAGTATATTCCCTCACACACGCAACCAGCCCGGAGACCAACAACAAAATGAAATTCGAAATGCACACCCACAAAATACGAAAATGCTAGAAATAGTTAGGGTTGTCGTATGTAGTGTTTAAAAAAGTAGGGTTACCAAGATGGCGCAATTATCGTCAACCAAAGCAATTCAAGCCAAGGGTGTGGGCTCTTCTAGGAGTGAACCAAATAAGCTTCACGGAAAGCAACAATCGACAAACTGAAGTGTTTTGCCTACAATTTTCCAAAAAATGGTTGAGGTTACCAAAAATCGCTAACCTCAGGAATTATGTTTTTTTGTTTAGTTATTTCAGTAACTAAAAGCTTTTAGTAAAGAATAATTCGCATTCCGTAATATGTTGTTTTGTTGTTCATCTTTTTTTATAAACTGAATCTTCATAAAAGTATAAATAATTTCCCAATTTTTCTGCATACCATCCAAATTCACCAATTGGTGACTGCTGCTCTGTAACACACATCAGTAATAATGTATTAGCATCACTATAACAAAATTGGCGCCATGTATATCGTACCTTAATATCTAAACAATAAAGATTCTAACATTTTTTTTATGAAAAAAGAAATGGAGGGAAAATGTTGCGATTTGCATGGCGGCAATTTGGCTGTGGTGATGCTAATATTTAAGTACCCAGATAACAAATAATTGCCCATGTGAAAAGCTGTCTGTGTCTAGATATAAGCCACTCTGTTTTTAAGATAGGCCCTTAACTTTGTTGATAACAATTGCTAATACTAATCGAATTGTGAATTGCAAAAATACTCCCATCATTATCAACACTTTGTCGTAGTTTTCTGCTGCAAAATCCGTGTTTATATTGGAATTTTCCTGGCGTATTCGATTAAAAATACCTTCAGCCTCTCACTGCGTTGAATTTCAGCTGTGTCAATTGATGCACATTTAAAGTTAAATATTTCATTGGCATTTTTTATTTTTTCCTTTTCTTTTTGTTTCTGATTTTTTTTTTTTTTTTCATGTTTTGAAATTTCATATGTTTTTGTTTTAATTTTCTTTTCTTTTTAAGTGTAGTTTTAAGTTTTTAAGAAATTTTATATGCTTTGTTTGAATTTTTTTTTCTTTTTAAGTGCAGTCAATTGGCTTCACTAGATAAAAATAATGCCTTGCGGGAAATCAAACTTAGGTTGTCATACTTGCAAGGCAAAAGTACTACAATGAGTGTAATTGCACATCAAACTGAGAAAGAATGGATATCAGCAAACGAGAAAAGCAGACAAAGAATGTCACAAACACAGGCTGAGGGCGCAGCAAAGCAACATGCAGCCAGACTTGAGGAAGCTCATTTGTGAGCACATCATTCGTGTTTTACAACATCAGAAAGATGTTAACCAAAAACAGCACATCTGCTTCAAACATGACTTTGTGGTGAGCAATCACACAATAACAGTCAACTTGCATTCCGGTACAACCCAGTGGAAGATTCTAGGTTCAGGCAGCATGTTCTCATTTACACAATGATGGAAGTGTATCCTTATTGCAATGTTCTGGAATTTAAGGGAGAAACCAAAGGAATGTTTTGTACCACTGAAAAAATTAAACTGCCTCAACTCAGAGAACAGAGCCATTACAAATTTTGCTTGCTAGATATACTGCGGAATCAAAACATTTCCTATATGACATCAGGAAATACAATTCATGTTTCCAAGTGACATTGTTTGGATAAATGTGCATTTGTGAACACACCTCTGATTTAATAAAAATATCCATAAGCATTGTAAAACTAACCCAATTCCCTCAATGAATCCAGAGTGGAGCCATTTAAAATTTATCTTCAAACTTGAGGGTCGCCACTTTAAAGACAATGTAAATAAATTTAGAGGTTCATAACATGACACAAGGACAAAAATAAGCTGTAATAACTTCAAACATTTGGTTAACAAATTATAAATATCAGTTTAGGAAAGTTTTTCGTATATATATATTTATACACTTTTTTTATAAGATCATACGTGCAATGCAAATTATTTTACATACTGAAAATATGTCCTTTCTGTTAAACAAGACTGAGCCACAGCAACGCGTGGCAGGGTACAGCTAGTATATATATATATATTAATAATATATTTATGTTGACGAACTTTTAAGTATTTTAAAAGTCAAAATATTTGAAATTCACACACACAAGGACACTGCTCCCAAGCATAACAAATTCCCACTTAAAAATAGCTTAAAATGTAAACAAAATCACTCTTTTTATTATAATTTAAAAAAATGGACACAAATACAAAGGGTTGAAATAGAATTTTTTACCGTATGTCTTAATTTGTTGAAACATGTATGAAAATGAGGGTGAGCGCGAAAAATCAGTCCTGACAAGCTTTCACATAAAAGGAAAAAAGGCAGTTTTATTTATGGAATAATTGCATTGCAGATTGGTAGCTTGTGAAGTAGAGTGCGCTATAATACAATTACTATTTAGTGGGACTTTTTTAAACGTGTTTTGTTATAAAAGTAAGGTGAGATGAATAATTTTAAAATATTCAGTTTTTCTCAAGAAATATTTAAATAGCTTCTACGGGATGTTTATTTTTAAACAAGGCTTTTTCATGTATTTTTAACCGACTTAAAAAAAAAAGGTTATCAATTCCATCAATTTTTTGTTTTTATGTTTGTTTGGCGATTACTTCAGCATATCTCAACCAATCTGAATGATTTTTTTTTGTTTGATAGGGTATGTTACCGGATTGGTACAATTGTTAAAAAGGTGGTTTAAAATGTCATCCCCTAATTTTGGGGCTAACATTTAGGGGGTTGATAAAAAATAAAAATTTTTGAAAATAATTAGAATTTGATGTGAATAAAGCCACTGGGGATGAAAATTAAATGCAAAATCAAAACTTTTAAAAAAACTACCCCTTTGGGGTTAATATTAAGGGGTGAAAAAAATCAGTTTTCCAATTAAATAAGGTTTACTTAGCAAAAAAAAAAAAAAAAAAAAAAAAAAAAAAAAAAAAAAAACATAAGGCACCCGATTTTAAAAATATATGGATTTACATTACATTACTTATTTGTTGATTGACATATTTAAGTATGTGTGTTTTTGTAGCTTGAATGTACCATTATAAAAAAATTCTCATAATTAAAAGTGAGAAAAAAACATTTCTAAGTTTACCCTCAGTTTGAATGTATTTTTAATATGTAATTAAGTTTTAATATTTAGTGGTTCTATAATTTGTTTTAGTATTTTTTTAATATCTCTATTTTATAATTATACACTAGAAATGAGTCCTTTTTTTTATGTGCAACCCAAATTTTAATTTAGTGCCAAAAACATAAATTAATAAATTAGTATTTTTAGCTAATCCAAACTTCAATATTATTGATAGCATTTTTTTTGCTCGCATTTTATTTTACCATTAAGCGTGAAAATGGTTTAGGTTATCTCTTAATTTTTGTTATAAACGGGCGGCATTTTACCTCTTTGCCCGGGGTGGCAAAACTGCTAACACCGGCCCTGCCATAGATATTTCCAAATGGCAATTAAATTGGTGCAATTCAGGGACAACCAGAGATGTTAATCAGAGGCCAGATATGATGATTGTATTGTACAGGGAAGTGCAGGAGAGCCATGAAGACAAGCAAAAGCATTGGTATAAGCTTGGGTATGCATTTTAATTAGCAAAGAATGAGAAATTTGGCAAAAAGAGCAACATTACAAGGCGTACATAGATCCCATTGATGCCATGTTGTAAGTGTGTGAAATGATAACCACAGATCTCGCTATCAGATATGAAATGGTACCCCAAACCGTAACTCTTAAATGTTGAGCTGCATGGCAGATGACAGGCGAGTATCCCACTGCTATCCTGGTTGCCTACAGATGTCTTTTATTCAAAGAAGGAAACAGTTAAACTAGTCTGTGAGATTCAAGGTCGAATACATCCTATATTACTACAGTTGTGCTTGGTGGTGAGCAAAGATGCGGGGTAGTTGCGACAATGGTCTCTGTGATCTCAACCCCCGTTCACTGACTCACCCATGATGGTCATTGCAATCACTGCTGTCCTGGTTATATGTCGGATTGTTGAAAAAGTTACATCAACACGTGTCAAATAAACCCACCATCTCTACAAGAAATATTTAACTAATACTAACAAAAATGTTGCAGCAATCCTCAACAAAACAGGGAATTTATATCAATATATATAGCAGTAATGACCCGAAAAACAATCCCTCTAAATATCATTCAGAAAATTTCTCAGCATTCAAAAGATTTTTTTTCTATGGAGAGATATATAGCAGTCTTTCTCCTGTAATTTGATACTTGAACACACAGAAGAAAAAACTAATAAACTAACAGGAGAGGGAATTCCTTTTCAGTTCAGTTGTCTAAGATCTAGAGATAGACAACTTATATCAAATGCCCTCAAAAGCAGCAACAGTAACTCTTTATACTTTTATCATTCTTAAATACTTCCTAGTTTTTCCCATATGCTGTACAAGCACTGCATTTGGGTCACTACCGCTTTGACCATATGGCACACAGGCATTCTTGTTTTTCCATAGTGTGTGTACTGTTTTGCCCATATCTATTCCATTTTTTTAAAATTTCAAATTAGTTGTATAGATAAGTTGTCCATTACAAGAAATTTAGCACATATAATAAAAAACAACTGTAAAGTAATTGTACTTATTCATATTTACAGCCCTAAGTGCAGCTTCATGTTAGACATTCATGTCAGAAAAAAGACAATTTACAGGAAAAATACTTATTTTCATTAAATTTAAAAGCTGTCCTAAAAACTGAAAAATATTAAAAATGTCAACTTTAGTAATTTTCCTATTTAAAAGAGTAAAATTAATTTAAAAATGCAATAAAAAAATGTGAATTTTTTTTTATTGCATTCTGGAAAAAAATGAAACTGTTAATGGGTTAATACAACGTATTTCTGTAAATCACACTATCTAACTATATAAAATCATTAGTAACATACAAATTAATAGCTAAATTATTTTCAACATTACAGCAAATGATTAAAAATAAATCAAACTAAAACTATGCACAATTTTTAAAAAATTAATCAACACTGATCATTTACCTTTCAATTCCAAAACACATTCTTGCAAAAACCAAGCTCTTTTTGATTCAGCTGCTAAGTGACATTTAGCTGGAATTAAATACATCTCAGTATATGAAGTCTGGTAGTCTTTATAACGAGGAACCAAAACTTTAAACAATTTATGGATCATTTGTTTATCCTAAAAATTAATACAGAAAATTTGAAATGATTATTTTAGAAAATATAAAAGGTTTAAAATTTTATTTAAAGAAATTTAACATGTTACAAATTTTAATTTTGTGACTTTTTTTTCTTTTAGATACAAAATGGAGCTCAAAATTAAAATACTTAAATAAAAGAAAATCTAAATGACCATATAGATGAAAGATATGTTATATAATTGAAAAGAGCATAATAAATAACTGTAAAACCAATTTTATTCACATGCATATTTAATTGAATTATGTATAATAGAGGGAAGATAATGGAAGGGATTAAAAAAAAAATTTTTTTTTATAAAAAACTGTTTTTAATCTGTTCTTTTGAAACTCATACTGTGTACTGAAGAAACCAAATGTATATAATTTGATTTCTCAAATAAATTTGCATAATATACATTAACATAAATAAGAACATGTTTAAAAGAATTATTTTGTCAGTTTTGCAAGTCAATGAAGACAAATTATTTTAGAAAAAAAATTAAATCATACCCAGTATGCAATCTATTATAAAACATTTTATTTTGCTTACATTGTTCAGAATGTCCTTGTTAATTTAATGCATTTAAAGAGGTCAGGCAGTTATGTTGAAGCATGCAAGTAAAGAAAGTATAGTGTACTTAAAATGTTATAATTCAAATTTATTAATTCACATTTCACTTAAAATGCCATAAATTATGTACATAAATTGTTTAATTAACAATCTATGAACATACATTTTATGACATTTTAATATTTAAATTGTTATTTTAATAAAGCTCCATTTTCAACTTTAGATATTATGATTTTATTACACAGTACAAAAAAATTCTAATTCAAATACAAAAATTCATAGAATTACTACATGTGGAAAATACCTATAAAACTGTACAGCCTTCTTTTGTTTATCTACTGGTACTTCTGTTAAATATTTCACAAAAAATCAAATATATCAATGCCAAAATGAAAAACAGAGCAGATGAATAAATTATAATGAGCAAGAAACAGATAAACTGACTATAAAGACAAAAAATAAATAAATAATAAATACACGAGCTCTTTTAGACAAAGAAAACAATGGTTCCTAATTGTTAAAACAGGGAGTTCGTTTTCACACACAAGGCAAGAGGTCAATATTAACTCAATTATATATCCTTTATGGCAATATGTCATCTAACATGACTCAACAATTTTCTAATGGTATTCTTAGACTGTATTGATTCTGTTCTTGATATGAAGCATTCTACATATGTTCACACATGATCCTGAAAAATTCTAAATTAATACCTTTGTAGTGATATCATCTACATAAGCCAGAAACAGCCTCTGGACAGCGGTGATCACTTTGGTCCAGTAGTATGTTACATGCTTGCGAATCAGAAGGTACCGAGTTCTATACCGCCACATTGATGACCTTAACTGAACTAAGGAAAACACAACCTTCATGTAGCTGTCATCATGTCATCTACCCATAAAAAGAACAATCAAAATTTGTCAAACCCATTTGATATAGCAACAAAATTCGTCAGACTCACTTGACGCAGCAACCAACAGTCGTCAGTCTCTCTTGATGCAGTCCGACCAATTCACAGAAACAACTCACATGCTACACACACTCACCAAAAACAAAGATCTTTTTTGTTTGCCTATCTACCGACTCACTGGTGGGGAAGTATTGTAGTGATATCATCTACATAAGCCAGTAACTGCCTCTGGACAGCGATGATCACATTGTCCAATGGTACATTACGTGCTTACGAATCAGAAGGTACCAAGTTATATACCGCCACACCTTGATTTATTTATTTCAATCAAAAATTTTTATAATTAGTAGTAATTAATAAAATAAAACAGTACAATATGTGAAAATGTACTGTAAGCAACATTTTCTCTCTATGGAATATATATTAAAAAAAAGAGTTGCTCTGCATCCCTAATTATGCAGAATATTTTTATATATAAGTATATTTTACTTCTATAAAACTTATCAGGGTTGAAATAAGATAAAATATGTTTAGCTTATTACAGTAAGGAATTTCAAAGCTATCATGAAAATAAAATGCAACTATCCACAAGAAACTTTTTAAAGTGAATAAAATTAAAGTTATTTTGTTTCCAGTAAAAACAGGAATAACAAATAATAGCATACTTCTAAAAAAAAGTTAGCCAAATCCATAGTAGGTGGATGTTGATCTCCATGCCTGACTGCTTCTGTTATTAACTATAAAAATAGAAACATTGGAATAAACAAACAATATATTATAACAATGACACAAATAATCCTGCACTAACAAATTAAAAGAAAGAACTTTTTTCAAACAGTAAATAATGTTTTGTGATCTATGGTTATGATCTATGTTGCTTTACATCCAAATTTTCATTTTAAAGCTCACAATGATTTGGAAATCTACAGATATTATTTAAAAAATATATAAACTATTTCTAATATAAACATATCAGGATTTTTATTGTGATGTACTTTAAATAATTTATTAAGAGTTTTGTCAGTTTATGAAATCATTGCATACGCATTGTAGAACTTCTATGACATATTTTCAAAAATCCACACCAATAATAAAATGTCATTTTTAAATTGTAGATTGATTACATAAGAAGTCTCAGGGGTGTTAATTTTGCCTTGAGAGGCAAAAATATAAACAATTTTTAAATAGATATAAATCTTTGAAATTAAAATTAAATAATTCGATAACTTTTATAAATAATTTATGAAGGAATGAGGTTTAAAAAAGTGTAAAATGTTTAAAATATAATCTTAATTTTAAAAAATAAAAGCATATGAAAATAAGAAACATTTCTGTAATAAATATTAAGTAAATTTTATATTGTGTATGCTATTTTCTAAAATAGCAGCCCCTGATGTATAAAACTTTATAGAATTATAAAATGTACAATATTCTTAAAACCCTATTTTATTTTAGTATTATATATCTTTTGTATTTTAAAATATTTAAAACATATTGAAATTTTAAAAATGCAATTTTTTAAAAAATATAATTTATTATTCTATTTATATAAAAATAGCTACAATTTAATAAGGATATATTTAACTTTATAAATCAACTTATTGCTAGTAATTAGAGCTACTATTTTATATAATATCATACACAACGTAAAAATTAATATTTCTTATATCCATATGCTTCTAATATTTAAAAGTATGCTTGTATTCTAAACATTTTACACTTTTTTGAAGCCTCATTCTTTAATAAATAATGTATAAAAGAATCCGATTATTTCATTTTAACCTCAAAGAATTGCATCTAATCGAAAATCGGTTACATTTTCAGCTTTTAAGACAAAATTAACATTCCTGAGACCCCATAATGGTTATATTACACTAGAATGTGCATCATCCAAAAGAATTCATATTTGATTTTGAAGGCAAAGAAAAATAAAACAAGCCTAGACAAAAGTCAAACATGCTGAAGGCATTAATCTAATAATCCCACATAACACATTAACAAAAATTGACCCTCCTATTACCAGAATCTAAGAACAATATAGTTGTTTTTTGCTGTCAATTTATTTTATTAAAATTTAACTTTTCAAATTGTTTTTAAAAGTATATCATGTTTTTTAATATATTTTTTTTCTTGATTTTTTTCATTCTTTCTGATACTTTTATAGAATGCAGTTTAATATTTAGTCAATGAGAAGGCCACTGCTTTTCTAAAGTGTAAAAACACATCTGGTGATAGTATCCAATGAGATATATGCATTACAAACATAACACTGGAACAGAATTTGGCATATTTTTAATGGGTTACTGAAAATTAGGCTTCATGGCTCATATAACACATACCGATATGTACAGTCAGTTAAAAAAGCTAGCATACAAATTACTAAATAATGCATAAATTTACCTTAAAGCTATGTTTTTAGGCAATTACAATATTTGAATTTTTTATTAAAATCATGATTATATTAACCAAAACACACTCCAAAATAGTTTAATATACTATTACTAAGTTTAATAAAAAATTTCTTTTCCGATAAGCTTTTAATCTTCCATCGAAAAAGTTTGCATACACACAGATAACAATGGGGAAAATTTGCATATTGTCAGCTGTATTTCTGGTTGAAAGAGTCACAACTAAGTTCATGAAGACAGTCGCTTTTATTTGGTACTTAAATAAATGTTAAGTTATTAACGTAATTAATATCATATCCTCTTGGAAAAAGGGAAATAAATATGTCTAGCTATAAAATATTTCATAATAAAAATAAGAGATGAAGGAAAATCTCATCCTCAAATTGGTAAAATTGTTGACAAGCCTCGTTCTAGTATTCAATGCATAATAAATAACTTGGTACTTACTTAATAGTGTCACTACAGCTAAATTTGCATCACTCACATTGGGCTATGATACCAAAACAACAAAAAGTTTCTTACATGTTTTATTTCAAAAAGAAACAGTCCAATTTTGGTAGAAAATAGCATGATTTGGTATGAATGGCGCAAATTTGGCTGTGGTGATGTTGATACAAAAGTACCCAAAACTTTGTGATGCATGCCACTCTCACCTGCACCAGCAACTTGGCAAGATGAAAAACCTTACGCTTGGCAACCTATGCCAGTGAACATAAATTCATTCACTCAAAGCTTGTTAAGTACTTCTCACTACTACTGTTAGCTAACTCGGTCAACTAACGACCATCGATGTTTCAAGTTTAGTTTTGTTTTAATAATGATTCATAAATAAAGGTAATGTTTGAGTAAATACTCCTCCAACAGTAATTTACATTGGTGACCCAGACATTATTTGAGCATGCAACCTTCTGATGAATTCACGAAAACTCAGGAGAATAACTCAGAATTGATTAGTTTAATAAATAATCCACAAGGTTTAGATTAAAAAAGTAAATATGCCAGATTCAAATGTTCTTCTATATTATGACACTTTCACAAAAAACATAAGACTTTTTATTCCAATAAAATATTGTAAGCAAATATTTGACAGTTTTCATATTTTATCGCATCTTGATAATAAGGCTACTAATAAATTTAACTAGGTAGTACATCCCAGGCCAAAAATCTAAAATCATTTGACATACCAGATCACTTATTTTTTCTTTTCAAATCCAAACCAAATTATTTGACTATATTCACCTTGATATCGTCGGCTACTTGCCTCTCTTGCAAGGATTTTCTTACTGCCTGACAAATGAGCAACAGGTATACCACATGAGTTGAAGCAGTTCTCATTCTGGATATAACAGCTAAGACTGTAGCAGGAGCTTTCTTCAAGACCTGGATTACTCGCTTTGGAACACCCTCAAAAATAACAACTGACCAGAGACGACAGTTCGAGAGTTGACTTTTCAAAGCTTTCACACATCTCCTTCGTATCAAGAGAATTGACTCTTTTCCTAACCACCTACATAGTAGTGGGATGATAGAAGAATGGCATCATTGCCAATGGACTCATCACCAATCCAGCTTGTTGAGAATCTAAAAAGTCATTTCAACTCCATCAAACCATCTCCAGCTTCATGCCGTTCCAAAAGGTCAGTGTTTGTCCTTCAGAAATGATACAGTAAGGAAACCCTTACAAGCTCCTTACACAGGACCTTTCAAAGTCTTCCTCCAAATGGATAAAATGTTTGATGCCAATCTTAATGGTCGAAAGTCAACAATTTCTATATCAACTGTGTGAAACCCACTTTCCTAGAAAGTGAGTCAGTATAGCCTCCAGTGGTAACAGAGACTGTTCAAAGTGACAAGACTTGTACTCTTGTGATTAGGGAAACCAAAACAATGTATGGTAGAACTATGCATTTTCCAGAGAAATATGGTGAGTGAAACACTGAGGGGGGAGGGGGAGTATGCAGTGCATGCCACTCTTGCCTGCACCAGCAACTTGGCGAGATGGAAAACCTTATGCTTAGCAAACCTAAGCCAGTGAATATAAAATCATTAGCTTGAAGCTTGATAACTACTTCTCACTACTACTATTAGCTAGCTCGGTCGACTAATAACTATCAATGTTTCAAGCTTAGTTTTGTTAATAATGTTGTGTGTAAATAAAAGTTATGTTTTAGTAAATATTTGTGTAACAGTCATTTATAGATTGGTGACCCAGATGCGATTTTTTGCAGAAAATGCACAGTTCTTCCATAACTTTTATACTACAAGAAGTCTTAGAGTAAGTCTGAAATGTTAATTGCCTAAGAAATTATTTGTTAGAAAAGAAACAAAAATAATTTTTAAAAAAATCAAAGTTAATCCTAAACTTACTGCTTTTAATATTGTGGCAGATCTGAATGCAACATGCAATAAAAGAGTTTGCCCAGAAATTACGTGAAATGTGCTTAGAAATGCTGCCTGCAACTGGTTATCATGGGAAAAAAAGCCAGAGTAAAAGCATATATATCAAAGATTAATCAGAAAAAAAAATAATTAAATTTGTAAAAAGCCACTTAAATAAATCTTAAATAATTCTGGAACAAAATAATCTAGTTAGAAGAAAACAGATTCAGCATTTTTAAGTTAAACGGTCAATTTATAAATTGGAGAAAACTGAATATGGAATTAGATGTGAATAATCTGAGTCTAATATGGATTAAATTCATGTGACATCATAGACACGTGTTTTTTCGGTCAATCAGTTCATAAATTAATGCGATGTCATAATTATATCAAATATAATCACGCATTTCCAGCCAATTAGTTCATGTGCCTCACTGTTGCCAACTTTTACTTTTTGCAGGAACTTTCTTTTAGAAAGTACATATTTGTCAACAATATAATAATGCACATAGTTAAACGAAATGCACTTAATTTAAAAGTATTTGTATAATGCATTTTTTTTAATTTTGAAAACTGTTTGAAGAACTTTAGCACGTGAACTCCTTACCCAATCATCAAATTATAAATGTTATCTAAACTTTACTAGTTGAACAACTTAGTAAGTCAATTTTTAATCAATGGGAACACGTGATTGCTGTTATCATGTGACCATCATGAATTTAGTCCATTGTTAAGCATGGAGGTGTCATGGTCAGTGGGTGTTTGTTCTCCAATGGAGTCAGAAAAGTTACATATCATAGGCAGAATAATGGATAATTTATTTGGAAATATTGAAGAAAAATTTAAAAGCAACTGCCAAAAAAGATTTCAGTTTTCAACAGGACAATTATCCTAAGCATACAGCTGGGATAATTAAAGAATATAAGCTGTATCATGTTCCGAGATGGCTACAGATAACCATCTCAATTCCTAGATCTTAATCCAATAGAACATCTCGAAAAAAACCTTTGAAAATAAAAACATTATGCAAAAATTACTCCTTCCAACACTGAAAAACTTAATTCAATGTATAAAATATTGCAGGCACAAATATTAAACACAAAGGATACCTTACTTTGTATTAAATAACTGTTATAAGACAATGGACACATAAATTGTACATGTGTATGCAAACATTTCTCCTTTATTGTCTCTGCTTTTGTTTCTTTTAAAGTTTTGCGTAACAAGTTGCTACTGTAAGTTTGAGAATATCAAGTATATGAATGGAAAGAAGCCTGGATAGAAACAAATAAAAGTTTAAAACAAAAATATTTAGTTGCTATATGCAGGCTTTTTTAAGCAACTATGTACACAACGTATAAATATAACATAGTTATTCCCTAACTTTGACATGGGGTTCTAAGAGGTTTCCTGTTTCCACAGAAAAGTGTAGTATGGGGAGGAGGACCTTGGTGTTGTCAATTTCTTTTGGCGACCAAAATCGGTCGCTAAGCTACTTCATTTAGCGATAGGTGTCCGGAAGCCAGAATGAATTCGTTATCTCACCATATCTAGATAAATATTGCCAAATTTAAAGGGGCCCCCTATACTACACTTGAGCCAAAAAAATTAACGAAGGAAAAAATTGAACACGTTTTACCCGTTCAGCATAACCACGAGCTTCATCACAACGCGGTAAGAAAAGTTCTATTCTCTCATATTTGAATAACGCAGAAAGAGTTTTTTTCATTTTATTTATTCTGCCGACTGGCCCATCTACATTCTTAAGATTTCTGTGACGTTTATCGACATTAATTTTCATTCTTGGAACTAATTTTGATATTTCTACTGATCCTTTAATGAGTTTTTCCATGATAATTGTTCAAAAGTTAAAAACAAAGTTTACAAACA
>BMAU01019973.1:0-108187 GCA_019973935.1 Trichonephila clavipes | reverse complement strand
TTTTTAACATAGTAGAAAATGCATCCCTTGTATTTAAAATAATTTACTGTAAAGAAACAATTGTGGTTTCTATTATTGCTAAGGTAAAAAATATTTCAATAAACCTTTTCGTTCATTTTGTAGGCATTTAAATAAGGGAATTTATTTTTAATTCGGCGTTTAGTATAGTTATTTTAGAAGAGGAAACCATAAGAGAGTATCCTATGGTTTCTTACGGAACAAGAATTCTTGCATTTTAAATTTTTAACTTTCTCTTTATAAGAAAACTTATTGCGTGTACATTAAGCATAGCGTGTAGAGAGAATTTAGGCTTTTCATACCATTTAATTAAAAACTATAACACAGGCAGTATGTAATTCAATTTTTGTCTTGTTCGAACTCGAATTTCATTAGGTACAAAAAAAGAATTGCTTTCACAAATATGTATTTATATATGAATAATTACTTTAGCGGTAACATATAATTGAAATCCACTTTTTCATTATTCTATTTGGCATAAATTTAATAACAAATTGAGTCGAGTTTATGCATTATGTGTGTAGATATATGATTATACTATGGAAGGATATATACTAATTTCCGTTTGAAAATGAGTTTAATTTAAAATCTGATCTAGCTTGAAAGTATGCGAAAAAAATTGTTTCTAGTTAATTTTGGAAGTCTGCTTTTTTATTTTTACAGAGAGAGAGTTTGATATAAAGTGATAAAATATTAAGCTTTTAAAAATTTTCCGTTTATATTAAACAAAAATATTAGAGAAACTCGATTCATTGTCAGAGTGAAAACCATAGCTTTTTCGGTCAATCCGTCATTCAACTTGTATCATTATGAATATATATACATATTGAATTGCTATTAATAAAACAAGTATTTACGATTACGTAGCGATCAAAATGTAATTTGATGACCCACAGAATGAGCGAAACAAATAACCGATTTAATAAAAATCTATCAATGAATATTCAGTGCACAAGCTATCTAAAATTATAAATAAACATTATATTTTGTAGAATAGAGAATTAAATACGAAAATAAGCTTTTCAAATCACTTTAGTAAACGCTTTTTATTCTGTATCAAAAAAACTTACCCTTTCGATTTATAGTAATAACATTTGTAAAAGATCCGATAAAATCACTTATTGGTTATATTTAAAATACTTATTCGTAACATGTACAAAATGTTCAACAGAGGAGCTGCTTCTTTTTTTAATTTCAGTGCCATGAGTAATCGTATCATCTAAATTAATCCAGTATCCTTTCGTTAAAAACGCGGAGTTTCAAAAAACAATAATGTAAGCGCTTTCTGCTCGCACTTGTGTATTACTTACCACTGCAATTACATAATTAAACTTTATTCAAAAAATAATGAACAAATATTTAATTTCATTTAAAATAAATTTGTTCCATGTATTTAAACTTGCTATTTCGAAAGATGGTTAGATATTTTTTTATGCTTTCGATAAGAATACTGCTTTCACCGTGTGAACAGGTCCACGTCTAATGCGAAAATGAATGATTGGCATCGTATTCAAAGCAAGCGCCGATATTGGCGAGAAATTTGCTAAGCTCTGTAACCCTGCAGACTGTCATCCTCCTGTTTCCTTCCCCTCTCCTCTTCTGGAAAAAGAGTGCTCTTTATTTAACGACTTCCAAACTTTCAAGAAGGGAGTGAAAGTGCTTACCAAGTGCACAAAGGATAAAAGTTTTATAGGCTTATCAACTAGAAATTTGTTTCTGCATTATTTTCTCGAGATATTTCAAGAAAAAAATAATTGTTTGTATACAAAAAGGCATACTTTTTCAAAATAAATTTTATAGTCAAACATTCTCTGTCAAATCAATACATATAATTTTCTTCCTTACTACATATTGTTGCGTGAAGGATCTTCTTTAAAATAAAAAAGATCCAAGCAATTAACACCCCCTTTTTCCCCCTAGAGAGTGCGTTAATTAATTCTGCAGTTCCGATAACAGTAACAACAGATTTGATTAACAGGAAAAAATTAAGACACGTATGCCCACGGCACGCAGCTCTAAATTACGAGATAGTTAAATTTTAACTTTACCCTCTCATCATAGTTAATATAAGAAATTGAAAATAATTAAGTTTATGTTGAATAAAAATTAATTCGCTATCAAAAATATTAAAGTGTGTAAAACACGCGTTGAAAAAACCAACCGCTCTTCCATAGGATGAGACTACAGTTGAACAGTGATAGCGATAGTAGCTAAATGGATAGAAATGAACATAAGTAATGAATTCCACCTTTAATAGGGCAGACAGAGGGCTGTGCGCAGCTTTAGTTGGTTCTTTCTTTTACGAACTTCACTATGTAAGCAACAGCAGTTTGTAATATTGAAAGGTGGTAGAGAGGACTGATAATAAATTAAATGCCATGATATGATCCACAGCTGTGTAAGGGAGTTTGAAAGTGGGTATACGTGGTATTGCTGAACTTCGGAAATTTTTATTTATTTTACGATATCTATTTTTCCAATTGTTCATTTCACCTCTACGGCAGGAAGAGGGTTTGAAATTTTCTTTTCTTTTATCTGGACTTTGGTAAGTTTACCAATTTCTTTTTTCATATTTATTTCTTCTAACGGGGACTCAAGCTGAGTCACTCCTCATTCCGGGTTATAGACTCAAATGATTCAAGCTACTTAACGTTAGAAAATATGACGGAACCTGCGGACTATAAACATTATAGAAACGTCCAAACTGCCCAAGAACTAATTTTGCGAACTGGCAATAAAAGATTTAATGATATTACAATTTTACTTGAACATACAGAAAAAGCAGGTAGCATCCCTAAATCGAACCCGCATCTACTACATGCCGAACTAAAAAACAAAATTCCTAGGCATGATAATATAACGCATATGTATTTCACTAGAAGTGGAAAAATAAAAATCAGCACCTCGGATCCTGTATGCGCTGTTCAAATAACAGCTATCGACCAAATCTTAAACACTCCAGTAAAGGCCAACATAATATGGGAAGGATTCACTTCACGATTTCTGCTTTTTGATATTCCAACTAATGTACACCTGGCAGACGTGGCAATAGAATTAAAAAACTCCAATGATCTTGAGATTGTTGAAATTAGAAAATTCGTCAAACCCAACAATCGTCAAGAGGCATCACCAGTTTTAATTACAATTCTTGGTATAAATACACCAGAATGCGTAAAGCTATGGTTCTTTAATCAGACAATACAATTATTCATAGATAAACTCCGGCAATGCAGCAAATGCTTTAGTTACACTCACTTATCCCGCTTCTGTTCTAGCCCTATAAGATGCATTAACTGTGGAGAATTCCACGCTGAACAGTGTATAAATTCCTCAAATTGCATAAACTGTAAAGGAGACTATCCAGCAAATTCCCCCAACTGTCCAAATTTTATCAAAGAAAAAAAGATACTGGAATTCAAATGTAACCATCACCTAACTTTGGGAGAGGCATGACGTAAACTCAAAGAAACACACTCTGCAAATTATTCTACAGTATTAAAAACAGCAGCCCCAGTGCCCAACATGCAAGAATTCGAAAAAAAAGACTAGAAAATAGTGTAGCAAATTTTCAAACAGCTTTAGAAAAGCAAACTACAGCCATCATGAACTCTGTCCAAACTATGCTAGAATCTATGTTCAAACACTTGTTTATTTTTAGTTTGTTGTTTTTGTTTCATCGACGGACCAGCCACACTTATTTCTTTTTTTATTTAACCACACAACATATATCACAAAACATATATATACTATTTACAAGCGCAGCAAATTTTAAGTAATTTTTATTGTGAGCTTCGAGTATTAGAGTCCTATATTAATGCTCACGTCTGAGTATTAAAGAGAAATTTTCTCGTCTATCTCATTCCACAGAAAGTTCTCAACCGCAGGCATAGCGCGGCAAGGAAGAATATTTGCATTTGTGCGCATGACGTTGGCGTGCATGCGCTAACATCCCGCCCAGCCTTGCCATGTTCACATGCAAGAACTTACAAATATTATAATTAGCACAATACATATAAATTTAGCACATAATTAAATGCAATGATTACAACAATTTAAATGTAATAATAAAGTTAAATCAACAATTTTACACAAATGAAATAAATATAGCAATACACATACACTCAATTTACTTTGAGTTCTCTTTCTCTGATTTTTATATTTGACTAAAAAGGGACCGTATAAATCAAGTCCAGCAATAGTAAATGGGATCGATATGTTTACTCTATCACTGGGCAAATTACCCCTAATTTGTGAAGAGAGAATGGGTCTGCTTTTGAAGCATGTCACACATTGATGAACGGTTTTACGAGCGATGCTACGACCGCTCAAAGGCCAAAATTTTTGTCGTACAGCATTTAACAATCCCTGTGGGCCAATGTGAAAGAGTCTTGTATGAAAGCTGTTAAAATAAAGTTTTCTTCATTTTGAACCTTTTGGTAAAATCGCAGGATGCTTATGGAGATATGGCACAGAAGCATTTTCTAATCTTCCACCTACGCGAACTATTCCTTTCCCATCTACAAATGGAAATAAATTAGAAATAAAACTTGGAATTTCTTTTTTATCAAACAAGGATCTTTGAGCATGCTTAATCAATTTAATTTCTGACTCCTTGAATTCGGCTACAGTGAGAGAGGTCCAACCTTTTTGGACTTATTCCTACAGTTGTAGTTGAATCTGAAAATATAAGACAAAATATTAATAACTTTGAAATAATTATTAGAAAGTTCTAAAAGTTCATCAAGGATGCTAGAGGAATCACTATTCAGCAAGACAATCTCTTCACTTCTGTCAGCTTCAGGTAATTTTTTCCTTTCTTGAACTAAAGTCTCTTTCTCATGTTCCGTGAGGTAATCTAACTCAGGAACCACTTGCTGAAAGTTTTTAGGAAATTCAGAATCGGACAAAAATTCTGCACCTGTCCACCACCTGGAATTTGACACCAGACAGTCAGCGCTCAGTCCACGAGAGAGGAAGTCTTCTGGGTTTCCCTTACCAACACAATGGTACCATGAGTGGGGATCTGTTAGGCTGGATATTTCGTTGACTCGGTTAGCAACAAATTGCTTCCATCGGGTCTTGTTACACGTTATCCAAAACAGAACTATTTTGGAATCAGTCCAGTGATATTGTAAACAGGATCTTTTAAGATTCACGATCTTTTTCACCTTAGATGCCAGACGAGCAGCGACTAGAGCTCCAAGTAATTCTAGTCTGGGCAGGGTTACACAGTTTAATGGTGCTACACGGCTTTTTGAAGTCACAAGTTTAACAGAAATTCCATTCCTTGACTTTGTTCTCAAATATATGGCTGCGTCATATGCCTTTTTGCTGGCGTCGCAAAAGCTATGCAACTCTACATCATCTTCCAGCAAAGTAGAATCTAGAACGAGTCGAGGTATTTTTAGATTTCGTAAGTGGGGTAGCTCCTCACACCATTTTTTCCACTCCTTTTCAATATGTGTTGGCAAAGGGTCGTCCCATTGAATTTCTTCTTTCCAGAGGTCTTGAAGGAGGCATTTCATTCTAACTGTGAAAGGAGAAATTAACCCTAATGGGTCAAAGATCTTTCCAACTGCTTGCAGTATGGAGCGTTTCGTATTTTTATCTAAGGAAACAAATTCCAATAGACTTTTAGTATCTGTAGTCAAGTAATCTTCATTAGTGTTCCATGATAGTCCTAGGACCTTTGTTCCATTTGCTCCTAAACTTAGTTTCATGTACAGGATGTACATTAAAATTTTCTTTCTTCCATTGCTCCATTAAATCAGCATCATTAGTAATCCATTTTCTGAGATCCATTCCAGCAGCTTCCATAATATTTTTTGCTCTTCGTGAAGTTTGAAGAGCTTCTTCCAATTCGTTACCACCAGAAATAAGATCGTCAACGTAGAAATTTCTATCTAAAAGTTCTACAGTGTGAGGGATTTCATGTTTATATTTCTCAATATGATGCCTAATCGTGGTTGCCAGAAGAAATGGACTTGAACTAACACCAAAATTTACTCGATTAAAACGGTATACCTGTAGTTTAGGCCTTTTATGAACACACGGTTCGTCATCACTCCAGAGAAATCGAACGGCATCTTTGTGTTCGTCAGCAAGACAAATTTGTAAGAAAGCTTGTTTAATATCAGAACAAAAGGCTATTGCATTCAATCTAAAATTAATTAATATGTCTAAGAGATTGGGATTTAAATTAATTCCTGGCCATAAACAATCATTTAATGAGAGTTCATTATTTTGATGACTTCCAGCGTCAAATACAATTCTTGTTTTTGATGTTAAGCGACCGTCTTTTCTTATGGCCTGATGAGGTAAATAATATACAGGCCTTTTTAATTTGTTACCTGTAATTTCGGTTTTAACTTCTTCTATAATACCCTGTTCTGTGTAATCGCGAATGATTTCACGGTATTGCTGATATAATTCCGGATCATGACCAAATCTTCTCCATAAATTTTGGAAACGTTGTTTAGCTAGGGAATAATTATCGGACAATTCATTATAGGATTTTCTAAAGGGAAGTTGCACGATATAACGGCCTTTTTTGAATTCAACAGTTTCTTTAAAAATTTCTATAGCTTGATCCCTTTCATGAAGAACTGGATCATCTCGTATCCCCAAACCCTCTAAATCAAAAAATAATTTTAAAGTATCTTGAATAGTCATTGTTTACTAAAAAACACTGTCCTTGTTTATTAATTTGTCTTTCTTCAAGTTTACCACACGCAATCCACCCAAATTGGCTTCCTTCGTAAAACAACTCTTCATTTACTTTATACGTATTCTGTTTTAAAACTAAAAAATATATCAGCGCTTATCAAAGCGTGAACTTCGTTTGCTTCATAAAATAATTTGTCAGCTAACGTCGAAAACTTTGGAATTTCCACATTGGAAATATCTGAACTTGAGGAGGGTGTAAATTCAGTTATTTTGTCTACAATCAAGAAATCTACTGGTTCAGCAAAAAACTGCTATCTTCGTTTGAAATAATTGTTTTTAATTTCCATTTTATGTTCTGTGATAATCCATTTAAACCGGATACTGGTGTCTTTATTTTTTCCTTTTTTGGTTATTTTTTGATTATTTGCTCGGCGAACATATATTTCTGCTGTTGAAAACAGAACATTTTTTTTTTTTTAATTATTTGATCGGGCCATGTGTTATTACTCAACACTGATGCCGGATTATTCGGATTAGAATTCTTGTTAACTGTTTCGCAAAATTCTTTTTCATTTCCGTTATCTAAAGGATTTTTTATTTTCGATTTATTAGAATTTCGAGTACAAATCAAATAACTGTGTGAATCACCGCATTTGCATCGATATTTGGAAAGGCAATTAATTTGAATATGGTTAGATTTTAAACACAAATTACAAAGTTTGTGTTTGCGAATGAATTTTAGTCTTTCGTCAATACTGAATTTTAAAAAAGTAGGACATTTATATATTGGATGCTGTGACTTATACACACTATACAATTTTTGTTTTTATTTTCGTTTACTATAAAAGCTTTTGGCTTAGAATTGTTGGCATACATTTTATTTGGGTTCACTGTAGCAATTCTATCAACAGACACAGAAAATAAAACGGATTCCCGTTGTTCTAAGAATTCAATAAACTCTTGAAATGTAGGGACGGTTTTGGATTTAAGTGATAATTGAAAATTTCTTCTCGATTCTCTATCAAGTTTCTCAACTAGAATATTAATAAGTAAAACATCGGATAATTTATTTTGCTCATATTTGAGTACTTTTAATGCTCGTAAATTTTTTTGAACGCAATCAATCATATTTCTAATTTCTGTGAAATTTTCATTTTGTATTTTTTCCAGCTTCAAAATATTTTGAATATGAATATTGATTATTAATCGTTTATTTTCTAATCTAAAAATTCATATAAAGAATCAAAATTATCAAAATTACTACATAAATAATGAACTTCATGAGTTAAACAAGATCTGAGGTAGTATAGCTTCTGAGATTCACTCAGTAGTATGTTATTTGTGATCAGATCGTCAAATTGGATTTTAAATGAACTAAATTCTTCGTATTTTCCCGAGAACTGAGGTAAAACTAAAGGAGGTATTTTAGTTTTTATTTCGAAATTATTATTTGTTTTCATTACTGCCCCAGAACTTGATTTCTTAGAGGAATTAAGAATAGTTTCAATTCTTACCTCTAATGACTCAAGGCGGACTTCAAGAAGATGGAGATCTTCGTCGACGGCAATTAATTCTGCATTCGGAATGGCGTAATAGTTGTTGCGAAGTTCCTCCGTGTTTTTTTGCATTTGAATCAGACTCCTTAGCTTTTCTTTTATTTCAGCCGAATCGGTTTCTTCGTTGGCACTTTCAATTAACGTTTCAATTCTGTTAATTTTACCTTCCAAGGTACTTTTTAATCTGCTTTGTATATCCATAGTCCATTGATCGCTCCTGGCACGAGCGGAACCAGAATGTTTATTTTTAGTTTGTTGTTTTTGTTTCATCGACGGACCAGCCACGCTTATTTCTCTTTTTTACTTTTTTTCATTAACCACACAACATATATCACACAACATATATATGCTATTTACAAGCGCAGCAAATTTTAATTAATTTTTATTGTGAGCTTCGAGTATTAGAGTCCTATATTAATGCTCACGTCTGAGTATTAAAGAGAAATTTTCTCTTCAATCTCATTCCACAGAAAGTTCTCAACTGCCGGCACAGTGCGGCAAGGAAGAATATTTGCATTTGTGCGCATGACGTTGGCGCGCAAGTAGGTAGAAAAAGCCGATTCTGCTGTAAAGGCGGTGCAGGCGGTGCAGGCGGTTGTAGGCGGTGTAGGCGGTTGTAGGCGGTTGCAGGCGGTTGCAGGCGGTTGTAGGCGGTTGTAGGCGGTTGCAGGCGGTTGCAGGCGGTTGCAGGCGGTTGCAGGCGGTTGCAGGCGGTCGACGGCAGTGCAGAGTTGAGTTGTTTCGTTCCTACTGACGAGTTGAGTTGTTTTCTCCTGTTGAGTTGAGTTGTTTCGTTCCTACTGACGAGTTGAGTTGTTCATTCCTGCTGCTGAGTTGAGTTGTTGTTTCCTGTTGAGTTGTTTCGTTCATGTTGCCGAGTTGAGTTGTTTTCTCCTGTTGAGTTCAGTTGTTTCGTTCCTACTGACGAGTTGAGTTGTTTTTCTCCTGCATTGGCTTTGATTTTCGAGTTGAGGGGGCGAGTTGAATTGTTTTCTCCTACAGCTAAGTTGAGTTGTTTTTAAAAAATGTGCACAAAAAATGGAAGTATGGGAATGTTAAACGTGCTCATGGGGCCACCTATTGATTAAAATGTACACTAATTATAGATTTTAAAATGATGGAAGTAAATAACGCTCAAATAAAAAATAATAAATCCAGATTCAAACTCACGGCCTCAGATCAAAATGTCTCCACAGGACAATAGTTTTTCAGTTACGCTAACCATTATCCTATGAAGGCATACAGACCTGAAGAAAACTTATGTTTATAATCTCATGAATTTAATTTTGCAGGCGAAGCAGACGGCGACATGTTTTAAAATCATTTTCTTGATTAAAATGAAATAAAAAAAATATTTAATTTATATTATTTTAATAATGTGTAAATTTTAATTCAGTATAATGATTACATACACACACAGTAAAGATACAAAGTAAATTGATTATTCAGAAAAATGTGCCGTAGTATACTCGTCATCAGCGTGAACGGGTTACGATTTAACTTGTTTTAGCTTGTCTGATCTTGATTCTACAAGACGGCTTTTCCAGGCGAAGCAGACGGCGACGTGTTTTAAAATCATTTTCTTAATTAAAATGAAATAAAAAAATATTTAATTTATATTATTTTAATAATGTGTAAATTTTAATTCAATATAATGATTACACACACAGTAAAGATACAAAGTAAATTGTTTATTCAGAAATCAACATCTTGTATTGCGTTTTACATTACAATCGTGTATTTACATTACAGGAGAACAACAATTTGTAAAATTTATTTCAGTGTAATGATCATACATGTACAGTAAAGATACAAAGTGAGTTGTTTATTTACAAAAACAGCATTCCGTTTTACATTACAATCAATTATTTATACACTCACACAAAAAAAAAAATACCATTATTGGATTTTATGTCCTACAGCTCATTAAATAGTTCTAAATTCATCAACGACCAATGACCATGTGCAAGAGTAGTAATGCCATCACCATTAATAAACCTTTTGTCATCTTTATATGATAGAGCAAGTTTGTTTTGCTTTATTGAATGTAATGAATGAAATTTGGATCTAATTAAGTTCATGTCAACATATTTTATTTTTTCATTAAAAAGACAAGCTTTGTAGTCCTCAAATGTTATTTTATTTTTTATAGTTTGTTTTTTAATTCCTTTTAACCGCTTTTCAATCTTATTGTTTGTTTTGTAGGCATACATTTTCGATTTTAATCCTACATATTCTGTCATAATATTTCCTTTAATTTCATCCTTCATTTTCCCGATGACTTTTTTTGTTAACAAGAGGTAAATTATAAATATTGTTTTCATCATAGTCTGAAGTATCATATAAGTTAATATCATCTTTCATGTCACTATAAAAATCATCAGTTTTTATTTCATATATAAAAGAATCGGTGTCTGTATACATGAGCCGTACTTTTGAGTCATAACGGTGCTTCATGTACTCATAGTGAAAAGAATACATTAGAACTTTTGATATATCTAAAATTACCATTCCTACCTGTATTGGTTTGAAAAATTTGATTTGGGTTTTTTTTAGATGGACGGCCATTAAGTTTTCAGAAAATATTGTGCGTCGATTAAAATTTGATTTCGCTATTAACTTTCGAGCCTGCTCTTCTGTTGAACATAAACGTATATCTACTCTTCTTCTTACATTTTCCATCGTTTTCCCGAAAATGCTATTATTCATTAGTTTGTAATAATCCTTTTGAAAGTCATTTACAGATTTAGTTCTTAATTTAGTATTATAATCTATGTAATTTTTAAGCCAAGGAGATTGAAAAAATTTTAAAACGCGATGAATTTTTTCAAGACTAACCCTAATTTTAAATATAGCTTTAAATTAGAATAATGGAGAATATATTTTGTTTTTGGTTCCAAAGTAGTTAAAAATCTAGGCTCTTTACAATTAGGTGGGGGCTTATTTTCAGGGGCAAGGGGAAAGTCTGAATGTTTGTCATGCAAATCGGAAGGATATTCAAGATCTACTTCCAAGATGTAACCTACATCGGATTCATCTGATAAATTTAAAATATCCTGTTCAGTTAAATCGTTATCACTCCAAACAAAATCTTTTAAGGGTAGATATTTACTCATTGCATAACCGTACAAATTATTTGCGTCAAGATACATTAAATATTTTATCTCATCATCTGGGTTAAAATTAGACATATATCTGTTGTTAGCTATAGCATAACGATTGCAACACTGACTTATACCTCCTCTTACACCCTTTTCTATAAAAAGAAGCATGTCGTAATCTGTGAACAGTTCGATAGCTACTTTAGTATGTAATAACATAGCATCCCATGATAAAGCTGGGGTGGTAAAATACCAACAGGGGTCAAGTTTATAAGTTTGCATGCATATTTTCCGAAAGTTTTCAAAGAGATCTGTTAACAATAGAACATCTGTTTTTACATATAGATCGCAGTATTCACCAAGATTATTTAAATGAAATTCATTAAATACTTTACATGCATGATTATAATCCTCTACACTTATAGCCTCCTCATTTAGTTTATTGTAAAATTTGCTAATAGGTGGTAAACAAGAATCTTTACACTTTTCAAAACTATCAAAATAATCATACGGAAAAACTCCCTTTCTTAAAAGTAAATCTATTTTTTCTGAGTCAAAATAATGTTTCATATATTTAAATTCATCTTTTTTTAGTGTTTTTATCAAATTTTCCAAACTAGAAGACATGAATTTGAAAGAATCTAAAAACCTTAACTGAAAATCATTTGAAATATTTTTACTGAAGGAAATATATTTTTCTTCGGTGTTCGGAATTAAATTAATTTGTTTTTCATCATATCCTAACTCATTAATAAAAATATGGGCGTCATATCCTGAAAGATTATGGAAGAAAACAGGCAAAAATTTGGGGGTTTTCATTGCTAAATTACAACTATTGCAACAAGGGCCATTAAATTTTTGAGTAACATGATTATGATCCCTAACCTTGATATTGTTTTCGTGAAAGGTTTGACCACAAACATAACAATTATTAGCATTATCATACAATTGCTTTTCTGATTCAGTAAGAGGTAATAACGGTTTTGATTTTTTATAAATATTATCAATTTCTATTGCATCTTTTTCTAACTTTTCAATAAAAATTTTGGGGGCATCAATACCTCTATATACTACTGGATCTTTATAATGTCCCCCTTGATAACTGATAAAATAACAAAAACCTATTGGGACATGTTTCTCATAAATATTTGTAAAGGAAAAGTTTGGATTAGGACAGCAAGTATCAGTTTTCCTAGTTACACACTCGAAATCCGCATATACTACAAAAGGTATTTTTAAACAATGTTGAAAATTTTTAAATTTTAAAAACTTACTTGTTTCTGACGGCATTACTACCCTTGCAGGATTTTTATGTATACACATCTCATTGTGCTGAAGAAGTTTGTATTCTGTTTGGAAAGCACTTAAACATCTTTTACATATAAATGTTTTATGTTGATGTTTTGTTAGTTGTTTCGAAACAAGTCGAGATAGGCTTTTAATGAAACAATAATGTCCAAACTCTCCATTTTTTACGTAAAGCAAATCTATATGTTTCTCACACACTATATCACTAATGAGGAGAGGATATATTTTTAAATCTTCTTCAAAAGAATAAATGTTTATTCCTATATCGTTCATTTTTGAAAATTTTTTCACTTCGTTAAGCGGTGTTGGAAAGGATATTCCATCAAAGTTCAGCTTATTTAGGTGAGGGACATAACTTGACGTTTTGTTGGGGTTGCTGGTGTTGGGGTAAAGAGCTGCGAGAATAGACCACATGAAACACTGAGAGTCCTTTTTATTGATGACATTGATGATTGCCTTTGTTTCAGCGATCTGCTTCGGCACCTCGATGAAGGATGATGAACCTCTGAAAGGAGAATAACGGTTCGTGCGGACTTCGAGTCTTAAAATTTCGTCCAGTGTCCAGCCCGAGTCTCTACCTTCAAAATCCTCGCTTTCTTTCACTATTTTCTCAGACATGTAGTCATAAAGTCTGGCGAGATTAGTTCCTTGTAATACATCATTATTCGGCGTTTTGAATTCTACGTTCTTTATCATTTTTCCAGCATCTGTCGCTTTCGAGTAAATGCAATGAACCCATTTACTCACTTTCAAAGCTTTGTAAGTTTCCAGTTCATTGCGAAAAATAAAGATTGTCTCTTCTTTTCTTAAGAGTAGAAACTCTTTTATCCCCAGTGAACTATCGTTATTGGGAAGATTAAAAGTTTTATATGCTTTTTGAAAAGCACTCTCGTTCTCTTTTGGTGGCAAGAAGATATTTTCAGGATCAGCCGTAGAGTTTTCAGCAGATGTGGACAACTGTGTTTTCTTTTTCCTACTTGATACAGACAAATCCACTCTCTTTCTTTTCCCCGCTTCTTTCTCCAACTTTCTTTCGCATCTTTTATTGTTCAAATGTTTCAATAAGTTGTCTTTACGGGTAAAGGACGTATAGCAAAATTTACAAGTAATTTTCTCGGTTGAATGCACAGAGTCTCTGTGCCTTTTTAAGTCACTTTCTCGGACGAATTTTTTACTACAATCCGCACATTGAAGGACAGCATTTTTTTCATGAACTTGTAATGTATGGCGTTTTAAAACATAGTTTGTAACGAAGTTTTTTCCACAAATATTACAAGTATACATAATGAAGACGTAGAACTTATAGAACGTTGCTAAACACACACACACACACTACTAAATCAGCAATCAAATTTTGTGTTCTGCTACTCTGTGACAATCAGGCGCAATACATAGATTCGATAGAGCAAATTGGAATGGATATCTCCCACCAACCCCTTTTAAACTCCAGAGGTGGGTCCACTACACCCCCTCGTCATTTCTCATTGGTCGACCCAACAGAAATCTGCACACGGCCCGCAGACTCATTAGCGTCCTTATTGGCTCGAATCTGATAATAGCTCTATCTCTGACCCTCTCACACTCACTGGCGACACAAGGTCCGCCCGAACACCTGACCCCCTTACCACCCGCCGTTTTTGAGGCGCCGATGTATCGAGTCAGACGAACTCATTCAAAAGATGAACAGCGGGGTTTCGTCCAGCCCATTAAGACTACAGACCCACTGACGTCGCAGACCAGAATCCCAACAATGAACAATGACGCCCAAGGCCATGTGCTTTGTCCCCAACCCCACCTGCTCTAATCTATCAAACACGATGAGAAAATATTCTACTGAATGTATATCACGATCTCACTTTTATCTGGTAACGAATCAAGACAGGAAAATACAGGATACAATAGATATGATTACGGGCAGGGAAAGAATTTTCCTTTCGGTATCACACAAATGAAATTTATAGAATTAAATGACTAGTAGTATAAATAGCAACATCATTCATAAAATTATTTAGTTTAATCATGGATTCTCTCAAATTAGTTCATCCATTTACTTTAATCTTGGCTGGGCCATCTGGTAGCGGTAAAAGTCAGTTCGTTAAAAAATTAATCGAAAATAAAATGATTAAACCCTTTCCTAAAAATATAATTTGGTGTTATGGAGTTTACCAAGCGTTGTATGAAGAAATGCCGAATATTTCCTTTCATGAAGGTATCCCCTCTAATTTGCACCAGTATTCGGATGCGTTAATTGTTATAGACGATCTTATGGGAGAGTTAGGAAATGATCCCCAATTAACAAAATTATTTGTAAAATTTTCGCATCACAGAAATTTAAGTATAATTTTTGTGGTACAGAATATTTTTTCATAAAGGGAAAGAAATTAGAGAAATTTCCTTAAACGCTCATTATCTTGTATTATTTAAGAATCGAAGAGATCAATCCCAAATTACACATTTAGGTCGCCAATTGTATCCTCGTAAAGTGAAATTTTTTCAAGAATGTTACGCAGATGCCACATCAAAACCGTACGGATACTTACTTATTGATTTAAAACCTGAAACTGATGAATCCTTGCGTGTGCGCACAGGTATGTTTCCGGGAGATGTTTTTTATGTATATCAACCTCGATGACCCATTACTTTGAAGCATATAAATAGATTCAAATTGTTCAATGAATATTCAATAGTTCACAAGATGCCGGTGTGTTCTGAACAAACTTTAGAGCTCTTAAAACTAATTTCTAAAACAAAACACCCAAAATCTATTTTGAAAAAGTGTTCAAAGAAAGAAATAAAAACTTTGTGCGAGTGTGTGCTGAATGTTTTATGTGGTAACATATCATTGACTAAAATTAAAAAAAATCGTTTATCTCCCTATAAAGAAAGCTTAAGAAAACTTTCTAACAAAAAAACACCTCTTTACGAGAAAAAGAAAATTTTAATTCAAAAAGGAGAAGGATTCTTAAATATTTTATTGCCTGCAGCTATTTCAGTCATCAGTTCTTTAATTCAAAATGGAATTTAGCAAAAAATTTGTACTGGTACCCGAAGAAAGAGTTCAAGTAACGGAACACTTATCGGAACTTGATCAACGCATGAAAAACATTCTCCATAATAAGGATTTAACGGAAGAAGAAAAAACAATTCTCTATTTACAAGTTTTACAAAAATATACGCACTTTTCTAACGAAAATCGAAGAGAGTCTGAACCAGTTCCAAATGCAGCATCTCTATCAGAAAATCAAGAAACGGAATCATTAAAAGAAAATCTAAAAGAGTCAGTAGTAAAGACGGAAAAAGAAGTGTTTGAGGAGGAAATTTTTAGAATTGTTCCAGCTAGGTATAAAGAAAAAGCAAAAAATATTTTCCAGTTTTTAAAGCTTCAAGAATCTTTCAGTTGGAATTCTGATGGTGAAATTATTTACAAAAACACTGTTATTCCAGGAAGCAATATTGCATTCCTCGTGAATGATTTTCTACGGAATCGAAAATCAGCACCTGAAGGAAGATATGTATTTTTAAGAGCTTTGAATGATGTAAATTTACCGAAAAATCTAGATGTAAATAAAAAATTGTATCAGAATAACAAAATTATTAAGAAACCAATAATGTATGCTCGCAGAAATGCATGGTTGAAACTTTGAAATAAATGATACTCATTTGATTAAAAAAATTGTCTCAGTTGTCTCTTTATGATTTGAACAGTTTTCTTTTGCTGAAGAAAATATACTTATTTGATAAAATTTAAAAAGTTTCAAATATATAATTAAATAAAATTATATTAATCTTTTTGGGTGAAAAATTTATCATAGAAAAAAAAATTTTTTTTTGAGAGAAAAAAGAAATTTAACATAGAAAAATATTAATTTTTTTTTTTTTTTTTTAGAAGAAAAAAATTATCATAAGAAAATAAATAGAAAATAGAAAAAAAATTAAAGAAAATAAAAGACACACACATATTTAGTTTCATTCCATTTTTTTATTTTCTAAATACAAATCTTACACCATATCGTTTCTTTACAAATTGATACATTTGAAAATCATTTATATACAATTGATTCAAAATATAATGCATAGAATAGCCTTGGCTGCGTTTGAATAAAAAGTAAATACAGTATTGCCCACAAACATTAGATGTTGGTGATTGAAACACTTTAGAATTCCATAATACATCTAAATAGGTAGTAGTACTAATGTTATAGAATACAGGAGGTTGTCCAAACGAGTCATAAAATTCTAATTCTCTTTTATCATTTACAAATAATGCTAACCAGTGTGTTCCAGGTTGTGATGAGTCATCAGAATTCACAATAGCACACATGTTTTCTTCCAGAGGAGGGAGCGTATCTCTAGAATAAATACCTTGAAAATAGGGGGACGTTGTCTTCTCTTGAGATAAAACTGTATACATTTGCATTCCATCCATTCTTTAATTTCCGAAATCATACAAGATATTTCTCGATTTGTTTATTTCGATTAAATTTTCAAACTCGGCAAAAACGATAACACATACGGTTTGTTCTAAAGATTTGCTGAATTTTAATTCTAATCGCAAATTGCTATGTTTTATCAGACTTAAATGTTCTCCTGAAGAACATAAATCCGGTGAGAGGTTAAATCCAAACAATGTATTTGAATCTTTATATTCTTTTCTAGAAATAAATATACCTCTGTCTTGACCCATTCGATCTGTCCCAACAAATAGAGTTTGATAGGCCCGTATGTATTGATCTTTAGAAAAATCGAGTTCTAATGGATTGTGAGGCACTGGTTGTCCATCCACATACACTCAATAAAATTTAAATTAAAATGTTTAAACTCATAAGGAGATTTTGAAAATGCTCCGTGAAAAGCTTCATTATTCATTATCTACACATCCTACAAAAGTTTTTTTTGGCATTTGGCCTGAAAATATGTTATCTTGAATAAAAGACATGCTTCCTTTAGGAATCGAATACACCTTGCACAGAACTCGGTTAATGGGGTATTTTGCGCTTGTTTTTTCCAGTGCTTTCGCATGACCAAGAATAACTCCAGGATTCACACGAACTTTTCGTATGAATAAAGAAACATGATCCAAAACAACTTTAAATCCCTCAGATCCTTGTAAGCAAAATTCGGGCTTGCTTCGTATTAATTTTATTTTCAAATCCACTAAATTGAGTAAAAGACGATCTTGATGAAATAAATCCGAATGTATACAACCAATCATGTCTACAGTGGCACTTTCTTTAAAAATTCGGTTCTTTTCTTGAGACCATCATCAGAATCCTTGTAAAATAGTTCAGCCGTTAACTGGGAAGTTTTGCTGTCATATCCATGGTTTAAGAGAGTTTCAATATAAGATCGATAGGGATATGTATTACTGGAATTGGAAACCACGCGATCATTTAAGGATACATCTACTTGAGAAAATAGTGAATGTAGAAATAAATTAACAGGTCCTATAGTATCATCTTTAGTAATAGGCGTATTGTCCACTTTTACTATTTTCGCTTTTACGTATAATTGTGTTTGACTGAGATCTATGTAATCTTCTGCACTTCCGGAAATGTGAAATTCTACAGGTGCATTATCGAAAACGTTAGAAAGAGGATGAAATTGTTTCCACTGCCCATCTTGAATAACTGTTTGAGTTCCTGGTAAGTTGAAAAGTTCCAATTCAGATTTAACACATTCAGGAGAATCTTTAAGAATAAATGCCATTTTTACGAGTCGAAAATGTCACGTACACTCACTTTACGTGCTTTGGATGAAATGAATTTTTCTGTTTCTTACGCTTTCTTTTATACTGTCCTTTTCCTACCATAGACTGAACTCTATCAATAGCTTTCTGAGCTAATTTTTTTCCACTTTCTTTGCTTCTTGTTTTTAAAGCTTCTTTAAAATTTTCTCCTGACAATACATCAGAGGCAACACGACTCCCTGTCATTAATACTTCTTTTCCAATAGTTTTACCTCCTTTTACTAAAAAAGGTAAAGCTGCTCTAAACAATCGACGAAATATTCCTCCGATTCCATAACCCTTTTGAAAATTAATGCCCTTGTAATGAGTCAAACCCGAACCTATTTGACCTGCATAATGGTCTTCAAATCTTTTAGTACAGCAAACGTATGGTACACTCATCTTGGTCTTTTATCTCCAAATGAGGGTATGAGAAATGCATTGCTTTATTTATAGTATTTGCCTCATGCGAAAATGAAGCACTATGATCACTTTACCTCTTTCAAAGGGAACAAAATCACCAGAATTGAGTCTCAGTTCAGATTGAATAGTTTGAAACGAGTGTCTCACCAAAGGTAAGTATTGAGGTCTATCATAGTATTGACTAATCGTTTCCCCGTCTTTACCTTTAGTGCGAACGATTCGCAATAAAGGAGCCTGTGTATCCCCCACAATTTGGGGTGAAATTAGATCGGAGTAAACGTAAAAAACTGAAAAATTAGACCATGCATCAGCAACGAATTCGTTTTCCTGTTACCTATTATAATTGCATTGCGTTTGAATCCTAACAATTCGCCTAAATTCTCTAAGTGAAGGCTGCTACCTTGAACTGCATTAATTTTCACCCGTTTTGTTGCTTTATTGTAAATTATTGTGAACCGATTAGGATTTTTGGGTAAAGCAAGTTGTACGGCTGATATAATATCTAACATTGTTTCATAACAACCCACATCAATTGTTCGCTTAACAGTTGAAGAGATATTGCCGTCACCAGCTTTGTATAGAAAATAATTGTTAGTTTCATTTACGTTAAGCCAAGAATGAGGGTAGATTATTTCAGACAATCCCACTTCCCATTCACCATTTAAACAAACAGGAGAGGGTAATTGAGTTTTGAAATGAGATATTTTGTTTTCTGGAAAGAAATGCATAGAACTATCAGAAGGTAATGTTACGTAGAAAGACATTTTGAAAATGAGTTGGCAATAAAAAGTTTAACTATTTATACTTTTTGAATATCAGTCACCCAATCATTAAATTTTTCAGGATAGCCTAAAAATTTAACAAAATATTCAGTGATTCCTCCTCTTTTTCTTTGTTTGATAACATTCTCTACAGGGTAGAAACCAGAGTCGACAACTTTTTGTAATTCTGCTTCGTAATAAGTACCTTTAATCTCTTCACTTTGTAAATCTTTTAATCTATAAACAATCGGAATTCTTTGCACGATTTCAAAAACTATGAAAAGTTCTCTTCTCCAGTTTAGTTCGTATCCTTTTTCAAAGTGAAGTTTTTGTTTATTAATGCGTACAACATCACAAATTTTAAATCTAGAGGCTTTAGGTTTCTCATTTCTTAGACCACCGTATAAATTTTTTAATACCTGCTTTCGGTTATGTCTACTTACAGAAACAGGTTCCATTTTAATTGAACGGTGATACGAGTGATTATAACTGTGTATTAATTTATCAATGACGTCGATGTAATTTTTAGTGTTAAATTCAGTGAAATATTTCCACATTTTTGTTTTTAATGTCCGATTAAACCTTTCAACAATGCTAGCTTTTGTTTCGTTATTTGTAAAAAAAAAAAAAATTTACATTCAGATTTTTTAAATAATTTTGAACTACTTTATTTAAAAACTCCTTACCGGCATCTGTTTGCAACACTTTAGGCTTCCTTTCTTTAAAAATAATTTCTAGCCCGGACTTTACACTTTTTCCAAATTTATCTTTCAGAGGAACTGCCCAAGCAAATTTTGAAAATAAATCAATGCAAGTTAACAAATACTTATACCCTTTATTAAATTCTGCTAAAGATTGCATATCGACTAAATCCGCTTGAAACTGACGATCAATATCACTTACAAACACTCGATTCCGCTGAAACTTATGTCGAACAGGTTTATGAAGAGTGTAAGCATCTTTCTGCGATAACCAATGTTTCACATCTTTTTTACTATATTTCCCTTTTACAGAGCGATGTAATGCTTCCACAACCCCGAAGCTATTTGGAACTTCAGGATTTTCGTAAAACGCTGCTAAATCTTGATGCATTGTTACCGATGAAAAGAACTTGATTGAATGACTATTACAATGAATAGTTATATTATTATATACTTTTTGAGAAAGGCAAAAAGTTTATGTATAAAAACATGAGCATAAATTTTCTCACTTTCATATGAAATACATTTAAAATATCACTTGTACATACTTTGATAATTTCTTTTAAAAATACTCTTATTTATTTTTAAGATGTGAAACGATTTCAACATAAATTAAACTAACAAACAATAAAAATAATAAGAACTCAAATTCAGCATATAAAAAAAAAAATTTTATTCAAATTTATAAAAACAAAATATTGTGTGAATCTTATAAAAATCTTTAAACAAAATCCTCATAGTATTCAAAACAATCAGGTGGACATAACATGTCTCTTACTTCTCTTAAAATAATATCCAAGCGAAGATTTTTTAAAAATTCTTGAGTTACATAATGTACAGGTTTTAACAATAAAAAGTGTTCATTTTCAAAAGATTATGATAAAAACAATCAGCTATCTCATTAGCTTCAAGTGATGAAACATACGAATTAAATGTTTCTTCGCGATTCCCCATAACTCCTCAGCGAAAGTCTGAGGCTGTTTCAATCCTTTTTCGTTCAGGAGGCTACAAATAGATTTTTTCAAAATTTGCGTCAAGTATTGTTGACCCAGACTAACATCCAAAGAAGAAGGTAATGTATTTTCTATGGGGCCTTCGCAGAAGGTTTTATATGCATTTAAAAAGTCCATACACTGAAACATATTGTCTATAGCAGCATTTTCAATAGCACCATATTTTTTAATCATTTCAGCCCACTGCTCTCGGGATATGGTTATTTCTTTAAAAGTGGGCTCTTTATCCGGACTGTATTTAATGCGCTTGAAAGTAAAATCAATGAAGTTCTCACTAGTTATTTGAATGTGTCGTTCAGGAGGGAAAAGTCCACTTGGTAATTCCTCCAGTGATTCCGGCACTTTCTTTTTACGCATGATATATTCGATCCACCGTGGGTCTAATGTTATTCCCTCTGGAGTTGGGTAGTATGTTTTGCCATATTTCTTGAAACGTCTTATGTGTACTGATACGGAATCATAATAGGTGCTTGCAAAGACAAAAACATCATCTCCAATTGGAAATACTCCATCTGGTATGCAATCCTCGGTAAATTTTCCATACTTCTGAAAATAATATATCAAAATTAATAAAGATCAGAAATGTGTAAAAAACATTATAAAAATTACATATTAAATTTATTTAATGTTGTTACTTACTTTTGAAACTTCTCTTCTGGCTTTCTTATTTACAGAAGATTCCCCGGCTTTTCCAAACTTTCGTTTTTCACTATGTGTTTCAGACATCACCATATTTTTTCTTGTTGAATACAGCCCACCGCAATACTAACAAGCGAAATGAATTGTGAACTAAAATGTGATAAGTGTCTAACGCATATCAACCGAATTACACTTGAGCGGCGTTCGCTGAGTGGTTGAAAGCAATGTATTCATCCGCTCTAAGCACTGAGATAATTTCTGACGTAGAATTCAGTCGCCGTCTTGTAGAATCAAGATCAGACAAGCTAAAACAAGTTAAATCGTAACCCGTTCACGCTGATGACGAGTATACTACGGCACATTTTTCTGAATAATCAATTTACTTTGTATCTTTACTGTGTGTGTATGTAATCATTATACTGAATTAAAATTTACACATTATTAAAATAATATAAATTAAATATTTTTTTTTATTTCATTTTAATCAAGAAAATGATTTTAAAACATGTCGCCGTCTGCCTCGCCTGCAAAATTAAATTCATGAAATTATAAACATAAGTTTTCTTCAGGTCTATATGCCTTCATAGGATAATGGTTAGCGTAACTGAAAAACTATTGTCCTGTGGAGACATTTTGATCTGAGGCCGTGAGTTTGAATCTGGATTTATTTTTTTTTATTTGAGCGTTATTTACTTCCATCATTTTAAAATCTATAATTAGTGTACATTTTAATCAATAGGTGGCGCCATGAGCACGTTTAAGTGCACATTTTTTAAAAACAACTCAACTTAGCTGTAGGAGAAAACAATTCAACTCGCCCCCCTCAACTCGAAAATCAAAGCCAATACAGGAGAAAAACAACTCAACTCGTCAGTAGGAACGAAACAACTGAACTCAACAGGAGAAAACAACTCAACTCGGCAACATGAACGAAACAACTCAACAGGAAAAAACAACTCAACTCAGCAGCAGGAACGAACAACTCAACTCGTCAGTAGGAACGAAACAACTCAACTCAACAGGAGAAAACAACTCAACTCGTCAGTAGGAACGAAACAACTCAACTCTGCACTGCCTTCGACCGCCTGCAACCGCCTACAACCACCTACAACCACCTACAACCGCCTACAACCGCCTGCAACCGCCTACAACCGCCTACAACCGCCTACAACCGCCTGCATCCGCCTACAACCGCCTGCAACCGCCTGCACCGCCTTTACAGCAGAATCGGCTTTTTCTACCTACTCGCGCATGCGCCAACAATTTGGTTAATATCATAGAAATAAGCAAACAACCATCCTCATCCAACAGGGAAAAAAGGCAAATTTACCGCAACAAAAGTTTGATATAGCTGTTCCAAGTTTATCTCACGATAAGGACAATTCATATAACATCGATATTGGATAAAAGTTTGAAAATCAAAATTGAAGTTTTAATCGTGAATTTTTTTCCCTTTAAAATAGATTGTGATGTTCCTCCCCTTGGAATTACATCTCTCGAAGTATCAGCGTGAGCTAGAGGTGTATGATTAGGGAAAGAACTAGGATCAAACATTATCTTAATATGACTTTATTAAGATATTCAACTTAAACCTTTAACAAATTCAATTATAATAATTAATATGAGAGAATCTACGATGACGCAATACGCAACACACAATATATATATTTATAATAAGACCTAATCCAATTCAGACTAATATCAATAAGCGAACCGCCTAATCCTCGATTCTAATATTAAGTAATCAATCCTACCTTATTATAGCTTGTAGTAGCTCTTGTCTTTATATGCAGTGGGATGCAACTGTACGGCTTCCTTGTAATCAAGCACCAATATATGTATCCACGTCACATAAAACTCATTCAAACTTGAAACACGAACTGTAGTAACCATCAACTGCCACAACCCACATCAATTGTCTAACATTCCTTTACATTGCCATCACGCTTACTCTAAAATCCAATATTTAAAATCCGTTTATTTGCATCTCTTATTCACATTTCATTTCTTGGATTTGGTTGGAAAAGAGTTGCCATTAATTCTGGCCCAAAGAACCCAAAGGACTTGTTAAAGAAAAGATGCGTGAGATGTCACAAGATAACTTATCTATAATTAATTATATATCATTTTCTCAAGCGGAGAAAAAAAAACTTTTTTTATATGTATTAATTTTTCTTTTAAATCTTATGCGTTTTCTGAAATGGAATTGTAGAAGTATAAAAAACAAGCTAATTTGGTTAAATATTCCTCCCTTTTCACAATCAGACATCTGGATTTTTCAAGAAACTTTTGTAAAACCTGAAGATCATTTTCAAATCCCAGGAAAAATAATTTTCAGAAAAGACAGAATTGACAAACCAGGAGGAGGACTGCTGATAGCAGTTCCAGCTAACATATCTGCCATACAAATTTCCTTTCATAATACGCAACTATCAGAATACGAAATTTTAATATTAAAAATTGTAATTAATAATACTTCCTTTCATTTTATAAACTTATATGCATCTCGAGGTCTCAATATCACATTACTTAATTCCTTTCTTGAATCCTTATCGGATCCAGTATTCATCTTTGGTGATTTTAATTTACATCATCCTATGTGGGGCTCCAATCATACTTCTCCATACAGCGAAATTTTTGTGGAATGGCTAACAAACTCAAAAATTTTATTCTTCTAAATACTGATGTTCCTACCTATAGAAGCAATGTTAGCTCCGGTGCTCTTCTGGATTTTACCCTTTGCTCTTCAAATCTCATTGGATACAGTAATACTTTTGTGTTTCAGACAGTTCCTACAATAGTGACCATTGCCCAGTTATCACAGATTTTAATTTTCATAACCCGATTAAACGTACCATCAATAAAGTAGATTGGCGCTCAGTAACAGAACAAGTAAAATTAACAGCCTTTGGGATAGATGATCACAATCTCTCTGACAATATTGCTAAAATAATTTCAAATAATACTCAAAAGATAAAAAATCTCTGATAAAACCTTCCCTTCTTGGTGGAATACCATATGCCACAACCTGTATAAACTTAAAAAAATGCTTCCGGAAGAAAGCCATTCGAGAAATCTCTCCAAAATTGTGGACCCGATATAAACAATATTCAAGCCGGCTCCAATTCAATATTAAAAGGCAAAAAAAAAAAATGCGTACAGGGATACAATCTGTAATAACATTTCTCTCTCTAACCCGGGAATCTTTTATAACATTCTCAAAAAACTTTCAAGGAAAAACAAACCTGAGTCAACACTGAATTTTCTTCAAATACGTAATAGAATATCATATATAATCCACAGATTCAAGCAGGACTCTTTGCAGAGAATTTTGCATCCAATAATATTAATCACGAACCACTTCCTTTGGATTTTTTTTTGTCCAAGATAATAGTTTAATTAACAATCACTTTCATATATCTGAATTGAATAGAGCAATAAAATCTGCTAAGAACACTACACCAGGTGCAGACCAGATCCCGGCTAAATTTCTGAAGCTATTGAACCATAGTGAACGTTAGATCATTTTAAAATTCTTTCAACAAATATTTGACAACTCAATTGTCCCAAAAGCATGGAAGCATGCTATAATTCTTCCAATTCCTAAAACATGCAAGAACAAGACAAAAATCTCCTCTTAAAGACCAATAGCGTTAACTTCGGTTTTCTCCAAAACTTTTGAATGAATTTTAGCCAATCGAATTGCCCATCTTCTAACAACAGAACAAAAACTTCATCAACAACATTATGGATTTGTCCCTTTTAAAGATAACAGAACAGCAACATACAGTGGGACAAGCAATTGAGGATACACCTTACTTTTACTTGATAAATCCAACTTTCAATCAAAATAACACATTAACTAGAAGTGCAAACGTGTTTTTATTTTCACACGTAACAAAAGGGTTAATTTACAGTAAAAATAACGAAAATCAACAAAAAAATATCTAAAATTAAAAATTTCACAAGTATTTGAAATAAACATAGGCAGATCCTTACCTCAAAAAATTGAGGATACACCAATGAAATGTTTGTTTAACTACCACTAGATTTTTTTCTGCTTGCTACTATAATAGCCTAAGTTTGGCCAATTTTATCTTAAACTTTTTCGACTGTTACTTTTGTCTTTTGAAGTTGGTTATGTGAATTTAAAGTCGCAATTTTAAATGGAAAATGGGTCCTCAGAGAGAGACCAGTATTGATGTAAGAAAATTTATATTAAGGTTATTTAAGAAAGGAACATCTTATCGTGAAATAGCTAAAATTGTCGGTAGAAGCCACTCGTGTGTCCAGAAAATCATTGGAAGATTTAAAAGCGATGGATTAATTGAAAATAAAAGTGGAAGAGGAAGGAAAAGTATTCTGAGTGATGTAGCCAAAAGGAAAGTTTTGAAAGATATCAAGATTGATCCTAAACTAAGTGCAGTCAAACTAGCTGCAGAAACTTCTCGAATAATGGGCAGAAGTGTAAGTGCTGAAACTGTGAGAAATGTGATTAGACATGCTGGATATAGCAGTCGAGTAGCTAGAAAGAAACCTTTCATAAGCTTACAAAATCAGAAAAAGCGTTTGGAGTTTGCAAAAGCTCATCAATTGAAGACAGATAACTTTTGGAAGAAAGTTATATTTAGTGACGAAAGTAAATTCAACATTTTTGGAAGTGATGGCCGTCGCACCGTTTAGAGAAAGCGGAACACCGCTTTGGATCCAAAAAATTTACAGATAAACATGGTGGTGGCTCCGTCATGGTTTGGGGTTTATGGCTTCAAATGGGGTAGGAAATTTAGTTTTTATAGATAGCATAATGGATCATAAGCTTTATATAGATATACTCAACAACAATCTTAAAGAAAATGCAAAAAAATTGGGTTTAGATGGAAATTTTATTTTCCAGCAGGACAACGACCCCAAACATACGGCACGTAATGTCAAAATGTGGTGTCTTTTTCATTGTAAACAGCAATTGCACACACCACCACAGTTTCCTGACATCAATGTCATAGAAAATTTGTGGGCCACATTCGAAACAGCGGTCTAAAAACACCAAATTAGGAACAAAGCCCATTTAAAGCAAGTGTTACAAGAAGAATGGGATAAAATATCTCCAGATACCACCAAAAAATTGGTCAAATCGGTACCAAGACGTTTGGAGGACATTATAAAAGCCAAAGGACATGTAACCAAATATTGACACTGTCTTTGTATGTGATATATCACACAAATTTCACATTGGTGTATCCTCAATTTTTTTGAGGTAGAGATCTGCCTATGTTTATTTCAAATACTTGTGAAATTTTTAATTTTAGATATTTTTTTGTTGATCTTCGTTATTTTTACTGTAAATTAACCCTTTTGTTACGTGTGAAAATAAAAACACGTTTGCACTTCTAGTTAATGTGTTATTTCGATTGAAAGTTGGATTTATCAAGTAAAAAGTAAGGTGTATCCTCAATTGTTTGTACCACTGTATATAATATACAAAGCAATAACAGACGCAAAGTTGGATAAGAAATATTTTGTGGGGATAAGCTTAGATATAAAAAGTGCTTATGATTCAGTATATATAGATGGTCTCATCTACAAATGTTTACAGATTGGCATTACAGGGAAAATAGAGCTTTGGATGCATGAATTCTTATCTTACAGATCGCTGCAAATTCGATGAAGAGGATGTCTCTCATCAGAAAAAACAATCCTCAAAGGTCTCCCCCAAGGCAGAGTGTATTGTCTCCGATTTTATACACCATTTATATGTATGACTTTTTTGAAACATTAGAAACTGGAGTAGAATGTTCAATTTATGCAGACGACATATTTATCTATTGCTCACACCAATAACTTGATACTGTTCGTCATAAATTAGAAAATACTTTAGAAAGAATCAACCAATGGTGTAAATATTGGAAATTAAGCTTAAGCTCAGACAAAAGCACTATTGTTGAACTCTCGAACAAAACGATCCACTCATTTCCTAATATATTATTAGCTGGGACCCCTCTTCCATGGCAATCTTCTATCAAATATTTGGGAGTATATTTCTCGAAACGGAATCAAAATACCTATATTATGCAACAAATGAGAAATAAAGCACTGAAAAAGATCAATGCTCACAAAGGCATGGCTTACAAGCATTATGGTCAGAGAACTGAAAATCTTATCCAGCTAATCAATAATAGCATTTGTAGTACTTTTTTTTACACATGTCACATAATAAATAAATGGTCTGACCATCAATTAAAACCTTTTAATGTTATACAAACCAAAGCTCCCCGAATTGCACTAGGTCTTCCACAATGGACTCCAAATATTGTACTCATGAAATTGGCTGGACAAGAAATCGTCTCAGACAAAATCAGAAGACTGTCAAATAAATTTTTCCTCTCTCAAATATCCAATCAAACATTTTCCCCATTATATAGTAATAACCCTAATTATCTTAATCTAAAAATTATGAAAGAAGATAAAAATAATATTGATAGAATAGTATATACTTTAAATGCTGATTATAATCATGTTATCTCAATCCCCAGAATAACATCTTTTTCAGTTCTACCTTGTAAAATATATGTCAATAACTTCAAATTTCAGGATAAAAATTTACCAATTCAAACTATAAGGGGTTTATTTGATGAAACAATTGAGCATGATTTTCAGGATTTCTATATAATAGCTACTGATGCCTCTAAAAATGAATATATAACATCTATTGCAGGTGTTACAGAAAATATCTCATTTGCTTATAGAATTAATCATAATAAATCTATTTTTACTGCAGAGGCTTTGGCTATTTGCCAAGCCATAGATGATCTGACAGTTTCAAATAAAAATCTGCTAATATTATCTGATAGTCTCTCTGTTCTCTATGCCCTTCAAAATTATCCAATCAAGTCACATAGTGTTATTCACAGATTAGTTAGCAAGATCTACATACAATCAAAATATACCAATCAGTTGATTCTACTTTGGACTCCGGGACACTCTAACATACAATGGAATGAGCAGGCGGATTATCTCGCAAGATCTGTCACAGAGTCTGACGTTTATATCGAATGGATTGCCTCAGAAGACACCAATAAAAAATATATCAGGAAAGATTTAAAAAAGCAAACGATAATTTTTTTTCAAGCAAATATTTTGAAAATTTGGGCAATATTCCAAGTATTAGCATCATCTCTAAGTGGACCAATAATAGAAGAGAAGAAACTCTATGCACTCGAATCTTTAGCAAAATGATTATCACTCTAGGACTTCTTCACAAATTTAATTTATCTGATAATGTAATCCGTATATCTTGTAATTGTACAAATGACTTGGATCATATCTTATTAAGCTGCAATAGATACACTGACCCTCGAAATCATCTAAAATCATATTTCTCCAAAATTGATCTTCATTACAATACCACTTTCAAAGAACTATTGGAGAAAGCTATATCAAACAGATCAACGTTCAAATTTTTTATTCTCAGAAGATGAAATATTTTGATATAATTTTACAGGTTAATACCTGTTAGTCTATAATGAGATAATAGCCATTGTCACTCCATATCCACTCAAAAATATTAACTGTAACTATGATCCACAATTTCAAAATTCACACACACAAACATCAATACAAATAAGTAGTCACGTTATTACACTAAGTCAATGGATCACTAGTGACTGACTGTCAAGCTTTGACTTCGCAATTTTTTTATTATACCTTCTGAATGATGACGAAGAAAAATTTTTTAAAAGCTCTTAAAACTTTCTCTCCGAAGAATCAGTCTGGGTACACTTTGCATTTTTTTAGATGCACTTTGCAAATAAATTTGTTGTTAGGGTCCCTCCTAATCATTTACAATTACTGAAAGAGTAAGCTCCCCTTGACCCACAATGTACTTTCCGGCAAAAATCCCTTCTTTGTGTTGTGTTTTAATGTCCAGTAGAGTACACTATTTTAAATAAAATATTGGATAATATATAAGCTATGCTTATTAAAAGGTCTACGTATAGTGTTAAAAACACACCTTCGAAATGAAAAACATATTTATCACTAGCCGTTACCCGCACGCTTCGCTGGACATTTCAGACGCTGTGTAACTATGTATTGTTTTTAAGTTTTTTGATATCTAAGTTACAACATTAAGCTTTCGATTGCATTCAAAAACCTTATAACCCTTTCACCTTGATTGGAAAAAGGCGGGATTTGAGTTTCTGAGACGAAAGTATATTTATCTTTTATGCCAGCGTAACTCCCCAACCCGGAGTCGATTTCCGCAAAACCCGTTCATACTGGATTACTACTCAACAAAAGAAGCATGTTTATCGAATTTCAAGTCTATGGGTCTAATAGTTCAAAAATGCCATTTTTTTGCTTTATAACGCCTCGTAACTCATTTTGGGAATCGATTTCTAATTCTTATCGGATCTCTACTCAACAAAAAAGGTGTCCGCCAAATATCATGTCCGTAGTTCTCATACCTCAAAAATAGAAAATGATTATATCTGTAACGCCCCCTAATAACCCTCTTTAGGCAATTTCCCGTTTTTACCGGATCTCTAATCAACAAAAAAGACTTGTTTGTCAAACTCCAAGCCTGTAAGTCTAATAGTTCAGAAACGAGAATTTTTGTGAATAACTATGCCCCCCTTTGGGGATAAACTTTCACAAAACCCGTTCTTAGTGGTTATCTTCTCAACAAAAGTAATATTTCTGCCAAATTTCAAGAGTCAAAGTAAGAGTGAATGGTACTCTTTCTTCTTTTAATATCAAAAGTGGTGTGCCCCAGGGTAGTCTCCTTGGGCCCCTGCTATTCAATATATAGTATATTAATGATATACCTACTCACCCTCAAACCAGTACTAATATTTACGCTGATGATACTGCTATCCTGGCTACTTATAAAAACCACAACACTATCACCCGTGCACTCAACTCACATCTACACCTCCTTGAAAACTTTTTAACACATGGAAAATAAAAATTAATGTAGATAGAACAATAACCGTACTCTTCACCAGAAGAAGAAAACCAGTCACACTGCCAACCCTCTATTCCACACAACTACACTGATCTCAGAGCACAAAATACCTAGGAGTACTCCTAGACAAAAATTTATCATGGAAACACATCTTATACGCGCGTGAAAAATTCCGGAACGCCTTGCGCTCAATTTACCCCTTAATTTGCCAGAATTCTCAAATGAATCTTTACAACAAAGGACTTCTACACTGCTGTTTTGCGGCCCATCTTAACGTACGCTTGCCCTGTGTGGGGCTATGCAGCTAATTCAAACATTAAACTTTTAGAAAATGCCCAAAATGCTTTAATCAAGAATTTAACTAAGGCATGTAGATACACCAAAAATAGAAATATTTACAAAGCTATTAACATTTATCCTTTTAAAAAATATATTCAAAAAACAGCAATTAAATTTTTTGATAATCTGCCAAATTCAAATAACTTAAATGTCTTAAATCTTGAAAATTACAATCCCAATGTCAATCCTAAGAGACCCAGAAGAATCCTTCTGGACCCGTATAATCCCCCATAGTAATTAATTGCGTCATTCCCCTCGTGGCGATTGACCATTTTTCTAATTTGTCATTTTACTTTCACATTTCCCCCCTCTCTTTCTTTATTTTAAAATATTTTCAATCTGCAAACCACACAGGCACAAGTACTTTTTCCAACTAAATTTCTGTTCCATAACTTTAAGGCAGCGAATAGAGATAACACTGATTCTTTTAGTCCACTAATCAGGAAGCTCCCTCTCAATCTAGGCCTCTCCACTTCAAGGCCCAAATACCTTTCGATATGGGATGGAGGAACGTTTCGCATTCCGTTTCCCAAAGATGTCAAGCTTCTTCTTCTTAATATCCTTGATGATCAAATTGTTAATTTAATTGATGTGAATGGATATAGAAACGGAAATAGACATTAGTGAAGAATACAAAGAAAAGTTAACAGCAAGTAAATGCATGCTTTAAAGAAAAATAAACGATCCAAGTTTAGGTAGTCAAAATGCCTAAAATTTCGTTCCACAAAAGCAAGTTTTGTTTCAGTTGCAATCAATTTCGGATTCCACCCCAGTCATTTAGTTACGTCGTTTAAGTTTTGCATAAATTTTATGGAGATCCATCGACATTTCGAAAATGTGATCCATAAGAATAATAGTTTATCAAAAGTAGAAAAACTTATTTATTTGAAAAATCTGGTAGGTAGTAGTGCCGCATCCGCCATAAAAGGTTTAGAACTAAAAGATGAAAATTACAATTCAGCATTGGAAATATTACAATCTCGCTACGGTAATAAAAATGTATTAATTCAAGCCCACCTTGGATCATTATTAAATATCACACTTATGAAAACCTCAGATGATTTAAGTTCTTTAATGGTGATTTAATGTTCAGATGATTTAATTTCTTTCAGTTGATGCAAAAAAATTATGCCAATCTCCTAACACCGATCATTATTAAATTATAACCATCGGATTTAGCTCTCAATGTTACGAGAAAAACTATCCAGGAAAATTGGTTTTTACAGGCCTTATTAGACTTTTTGAGAAAATAAAATTACTTTGTAAGAAGCGTGCAAACCTAATTAATTCTGAGAGAAAATGGGAACATAGATGAGAACATTGGTGTGGTAGTTAGGAGAATGGGGTACCAGCTCAGGTGTCGTCCACGTCACTTGATCATGGTTCAAAATTACGAGGTCCGTTGCCAGAAGCCCTCGTGTAGCTGAACAGTGTGACGTTAATATAACCTCACTCCAAAAAATACAATACAGTAGTTATTATTTTTATAATTAAAAACGCAATATCTGCTTATTCAATTAAAATTATTGCGTTATAATTAACTACTAACCACAAACAAATTATGTAGTGTGAAAGACAAAGTTTATTTACTTTAAGTACCTGAAGTGATAAAAGCATTTATTTTGATATAAGCTTTAATTTCTTATGGCTCACACATGAAAAAAATCAATAGTGGTTATTCAAATAAAGAGAGATTTAAAACAACCTATCCCTCCAACGCTTCGTTTTATTCTGAAATTAAAAAATAGGGATTACATCGATCACTGGAATAAATTAGAGTGAGTGAGTGAAGATTAACATCGCACTGTTCAGCTACACGAGGGCTTTTGGCGACGGACCACGTAATTTTGAACCATGGTCAAGTGACGTGGACGACACCTGAGCCCCCTCTCCTGGAATAAATTAGAAGCCAGCGCCTTGCGTAGACGAAACAAAAATTTTTCTTCATAAATAAAAGATAGATAACACTGACGTGGGCTTTTTCGTAGCGCACGCCATAATTGCTTGCAGATGGCAAAATTTTTTCCTACTTACTTGACAAATATCGTTATATTTTGGACATTTCACACAATATCTTTATAAATTATAGCCTATGTGTTATTCTGATGTATAAGCTATATTATTGTAAAGTTTCATTAAAATCCATTCAGTTGTTTTTGCGTGAAAGACGCCCAAACATCCTCACAAACTTTCGCATTTATAATATATATCTAGATAATCAATATTGAATATGTAATTATATGTTGAGTAGTTTCCTGCTTCTCTTATAACTATTTGAAAATTTGTATTTGATTCATTTATGTTGAGAGTATAATTAGCAATTTATTTACTGTATGTATATTTGATAAGGTTAGTGAATTATTTAATTTACTACCTAATATATATTATAAATGTGAAAGTTTGTGAGGATGTTTGTGGGTCTTTCACGCAAAAACAACTGAATGGATTTTAATGAAACTTTACAGTATTATAGCTTATACATCACAATAACACAGAAGCTATAATTTATAGCATAAGCTATAATTTATAAAAATTTGTAAAAAGTGTCCAAAATATAACGATATTTGTCAAGTAGGAAAACATTCTGGCATCTGCAAGCAAATCTGGCTTGCGCTGCAAAAAAGCCCACCACAGCATATATCTATCTTTTGTTTGTGAAAAACTCTTTTTGTTTTGGCTACGCAAGGGGCTCGCTTCTAATTAATTCCTGTGATCAGAATAATGCCTATTTTTTTTATTTCAGAATAAAACTAAGTTTTGAAGGGAGAGGTTCTTATAAATCTCTCTTTATTTTAATTTTTTTATGATTTTATTATGCACATTTAGTAGTAAGAAATTGATCTTTTTCAAAATAAATGCTTTTATCGGTTTTGGTACTTAAAGTAAATAAACTTTCTCTTTTCACACTACATCATTTGGACAAATTTTCAAAATTTGTTTGTGGTTAGTAGTTAATTATAACGCTATAATTTTAATTGAATAGGCAGATATAATTATTTTTACACTTAAAAACGCAATAACTATTGTTCTGTATTTCTTGGAGTGTGAGAGTGAGTGAATATTAATGTTGCACTGTTCAGCTACACGAGGGCTTTTGGCAACAGATCACGTAATTTTGAACCATAGTCAAGTAACGTGGACGACATCTGAGCTGGCACCCCTTTCTCCTAACTACCACACAACACCAACTTAGATGGAATATTCTACCTATAATTAGCAGGAATATTCTTTGAAATCCACTCTTCCAAGATATGGCAGCACGGGTTCTATGATGAGTATTTAGGCGGAAAAAATAGTTTGTCAAAATTTAAGTGTCTTATTTTTTGTATGTTAATGAAGACCTTAGAAAATTATTTGACTACTTATTTTAAGTGAACGGTATATATAATCAATTTTACAGTGGAATATCTTTAATTAATTTATTAGCTCTAACGGATTCAATTTTCCAAAGTGGAGTATTTTGTTTATGTATATCCCTTAATTTGTAAATGCAGTGATCCAAGAAAAATATTGTATGAAAAAAACTGCAGTAAATCATAATGCGGTTGGATAAAGTATTAAAGTGCATTTCTCACCTACACGGCGGGTCTTACAAAGCTCTAATAAAGCTCGAGCTACGAAAGTAGCTAGGCATTTTCCAACTTGACTCTATCGTTAACATTTTGCTATATTTTTCATTGAATCGCTATTATAATTTACGAAACGGCGTTGTTTGCGAATATTACAATTTTAACATAAAATAAATACTACAGAAAGTAATATTAATGTATTACACTTTCAGATATAAATTATTTACACTACTTTAAGCGTTCTTTACGCAAAACTTTTAACAATGTGTTACTTTTGCTGAGCAGAGATGAGCTTAGGGAGGCATTTTGAAAAATCGACCCTCAAGAGTGTTACGAGGAATTATATAAATCCTTTTTATCAGCTATTAGATCTACATACTTAAAATTTAACAAAGGTGTTTTTTTCTTTCTTTCTTTTTTTGTTTAGCTGAGATATGCAAAAAGCTTTTTTTTGTTTAATTTGCAATTCACATAAAATTAACTCATTAAAAGCTTCTTTTTCCTTCAATCTGTGTTGTTTAATTTTTCAGTTCACCTGTGCGAAGAACGGGTATATCAGCTAGTGTCTAATAAATGGATGAACTTTCTGTTCATTGGTGGGGGGTGTAGTGAAAGGCGCAAAAGATGGCGCTCCTACTTTCTCTGTAAAAAGAACATTTGTTTTTAAGTTTCGGTTTTATTTTAGTTCTGCTTTAGGTTTGCTGTAACCATGTAGGTGTTTTGCTTCGTTAGAATTTTAGAATTAATAGGCAGAACCAGGGGTGTTTGTGCTCCGGGGAAACAATTCCGGGGATTTTGAACTTCGATACCCGGAAATTCCGGGGATCGTCGTTCAAAAGGAAGTAGGAATAATAATGAATTATTAATTTTGATCTGGGTAATTTTGTTTGCTTTGAAAGCAGAAAACGCAAGGTCAGTGTGTGTGGTGAAAACTTTTCCTTTCTTTCTCCAAAGGCAGTGATAATGCGTGAAAAGGGGGAAAACTTCTTTTTTGTTCTTTCCTTATTGCGAGTTATGACTCATTCCCCCGGTTCTCGGACATTCTCTTCTGGATTCTTTTCAGCAAGTAGGCGCGGAACATATCCTTTCGACCAATCACAGCACACTCGAGAGAGGACATCGAGAAGCTTACTACCGACATCACTTCCAACATCCTACACGCGTACGATCTATCATCCAAACCCTTCACAATAACAATAAAACATATATCGACAGTGATCTTAAATCACTCTTTAAGCAGCTAAATAGAGCCAGGAAAATTTGGCAATTCACGAGAGATCCCAACGACAAAACCATCCTAAACAGACTACAAGATAAAATCAACAGAAAAGTAAATGCTCTTACACAAAAACAATGGGAGGACAAACTCACTTCTCTTGATCCCGAGGACGGTTTCCTTTGGAACATGGCCAAAGGATTTAGAAAGAAGAGATCCCCCATCTCGGACCTAACAGGCCCCACCGGAATTGCTTACACAGACACACAAAAAGCTGAAAGGCTAGCAAATTCGCTAGAAAATCAGTTCCAACTCAATGATATTCAAAATCCTGATTGAGACAACCAACACATGAGGTTTGTTGATACGTTCTTTATCAACGATAATAACTTTGACGACACCCCCATTAACACCAAACCCTCTGAACTCTTAACCTATATTAAAAAAATGAAAATCAAAAAAGCCCCTGGTAGAGATAAGATCACTAACAAAATGATCCTAAATTTCCCCACATCTCTCATTTTTCAAATTACTAACCTTATAAACAAGATCCTGCAAACTGGTCATTTCTCACAAGGATGGAGGCCGCGGTAGCCGAGTGGTATAGGCATCGGATCGTGGCTGGCTTTGTCAAGAGTTCGAGCCCAGTACCACTAAAGACCCGCCGTGTAGGGCAGCGATGCACGTTAAATCTGTCGAGAGCTGAAATGTCCTCCCGTTGGTGTGGTGTGGTAGTTAGGAGAGTGGGTGCCAGCTCAATTGTCGTCCACGTCACTTGACCATGGTTCAAAATTACGTGGTCCGTCGCCAAAAGCCCTCGTGTAGCTGAACAGTGCGACGTTAATCTTCACTCACTCACTCCCACAAGCATGGAAAACAGCCACAGTTATACGGATCCTCAAACCCGGTAAAGACCCCACGTTGGCGACATCCCACCGTCCAATATCTCTACTCCCTGTCCTCAGCAAACTTGCGGAGAGAATAATTCTAAACAGACTAAATGACAACCTCCAAATTAATGACATCCTCATCCCCCAGCAGCACGGCTTCCGTGCCAATCTATCCACATCGCACCAGCTTCTGCGTGTAGTGGAATATGTCAAAACCGGATTTGCGGAAAATAAGTCAACTGGGGCTGTTTTCCTCGATATCCAAAAAGCTTTTGACAGAGTCTGGCACTATGGCCTACTCTATAAATTAATCCGCACTAACACTCCCCCCTACCTAATTAAAATCATTAAATCCTTCCTAGAAAATAGGAACTTCTCTGCCCCCTAGTTATAACCATACTTACTCCTCTCTCAAAAATATTTCCGCCGGCGTGCCACAAGGCGCGCTATTATCTCCAACTTTATTTAATATTTATGCCAATGATATCCCTAGAACAAGCTTCTCGACTATCTGCCTTTACGCAGACGATACAGCAATTCTGGTGCAAAACGCAAACCTTCAAATACTCACACACCAGCTACAAAAACACCTGGCGAGACTGGAACACTGGCTCTCCACTTGGAAAATTGCACTTAATGTTGAGAAAACGGAGGCAGTCTTCTTTTCTCGTCACATCAAGAAAAAACCACCAAATCTATACATTCAAAACAAACACATCCCCTTGTCTCAAAACACCAAATACCTTGGTGTTACTCTAAATAAAAGACTCACTTTCAGACAACACCTCATACAATTTAGAAAAAACTTCAGAATTTCCGTGGCTAAAATCTACCCACTAATTTCCCGGAATTCCTTTTTATCTCTCAGAAATAAGTTGCTTATTTATATGCAAATTCTAAGACCCGCCCTGATTTTCGCCGGCCTAATCTGGGGTCATGCAGCCCACTCCAATATTAAACAAATTGAAATTGCTCAAAATTTAATTCTACGAATTCGGCTCGCCGCATCGCCTATGTCCGGCACAGAACTGTTTCACCGATGGAACAAATTCTTTCCTTTTAATTTCATACTACAATTTTATCCAGCCACCATTTTTCTTCTTCATCCCATGTAATTCTCCTTTACAAGTGTTTTTTCACTTCCCCAAGAAAAAAAAAGCCTTTAAATTCATTCACACTTTAATGCAGTTCTGGGCTAAGGTAAAGCCGAAACAATGCTCACCAAAGTTCTCAATGATAGGAGGTGAAGTTTCCCTGCGGGAAACAGGTACTCTGTGAACTTTCCACGTATATAAGTAGGCGCGGCAGAAAAAAAAGGGAGAGACTTCGGGTTCAAAGGTCTTATCTCTCCTGGCGTGGCGCCAATAAATAGAGAAGGGGGTTTTTCACGTATTAGCTATTTGTCATTATTCACTTCGCAACTTTTTTTACTCCGCTGTGTAAAATTTTCGTTTCATTTATTGATGCATGTGTAAATTTTTCGTTTCGTTTATTGAAATATTTTTTTTATTTATGTACGCAAGAGAATTTCACTATGAAATTTCTCGATATAAATAGTGATATTATACAATTAGAAGGTGTCCGGAATGCATTTAGGTGGAATTGGATTGAACGGAGAGATGGTAATGGGGATACCATCGGCACATGGTGCAAGAAAATAAATGTTGTTGGACAAGCATATTGTGTTTTTTGTAACTCACTGCTGAAGTATGGTGGGGAAGGATTCGAGGCTTTCACAAATCATTCTAAAACTGTGACGCACATAAAATATTCAAAGTGCATTAGACATTCAATGACTTTAAGTAATTATGCTAATTCAAAAAATACTGATGACTTACTGGAGACTGATGCTCGGCCATTGTATATAGTGACAAGAAAAGCACGCCAAGAGGTATTAATAACTTCGTTTATCGCCGAGAATTCTCTTTCTTTCACACACACACACACAATGTAGCTCCCAATTTAATTGAACTCTGCAAACAGTTGAGCCGCGATCAGACGGCACTAAACTCGTTGGAAATGTCCAGGACTACTACATGTTATAAGATGAAATATGGGCTCGCAAAAACTATTAAGGAAAATATCATTAAAACTTTAAAGGAGACTCCATTTTCTCTAAATTTGGATGAAAGTACTAGCAATGCTCAAGAAAGTATACTGGCAATATTGGTGCAGTTTTATGACAACAATCAAAATGAAGTTGTAGTTCATCATTTTGCATCTCTAAAGATGGAATCTTGCAATTCAGAAGCTGTTTTTAAAGCAGTTGTTAATACTATTGAAGATAATAATATTCCATGGGCAAACTTAATTAGTGTATTAATGGACTCATGTAACACCATGCGTGGAAAAAAAAAAGGGTGTTGAAACCAGACTACGATCAAACAAAGCCCCCCACTTATTATGATGGTGATGGTGACACATGTCACACAGCTAATAACTGTGCAAAAAAATTCGCTTCATGTTTTGTGTGTGTGTGTGTGTGTGTGATAGATACTTAGAAGATTTGTTTGATGACATCTATTTTGATATGAAAAGCTGCAGTAAAAGAGAAAATTTTTTCAAAATCTGTGAATCCCTTGCCATTAAAAAACTTAAGCCCTTGAAGAGACCAGACCATAGGTGGGTGGACATTTTATGTGTTTTAGAAAGAATCAAAGATCTGTGGGATGCTCTTATTGCATTTTATTTTCACTACTTGGATAAAACTGATAAAGGGGATTATTTTTCTTATGTTGAAACTGTATACAATAAAAGAAATATTTCTGCAGCTCAGAGAAAAAAATTGTTGAAGGGGTGTATTCTTGCTTGCACATTCCCAACTCACAAAGGATGCTTTAGCTCGGAAAAAAAGAATACTAAATGGGTTACTTGTTATGCAAAACAAAACTTTATTGCATATGGCATTATATTCAGCAGTATTACCAGAGTTCAACACATATATTAAATTATTTGAAACAAAAAAACCAATGCTTCATTTAATACATACCAGTATTTATAAATTGATGGCAAAATTTTTCTCTTTTTTTTATGAAGCCAGAAAATATAGAGAGAGTGCATATCTTATAATGATTTATTAAAGGTTGATGTCACAAATCCAGAATTCCATCTACCTAGCAAAGTAATATTTACTGGTGCAGAAGCTTCCACTCTCCTGAAGAAATTATCAAAAAATCATCCAATAGCTAAAGAATTCCAAATTTCTCTGATGAAAGCTTATACTAATACAGCACAGCATATGAAACAGAAATTACCCCTTAAAAATTCATATCTAATTAATTTTACAGCATTAGATCCAGAGCTAAGAGGTAAAACCAGTCAATATTTGCTTTTGAAAAATTATCATCTTTTATGTCCCATATTTTTAGTGATAATAAAAAGTCAAAAGTAGAAGCTGAAATAAGGTTATACGAGAGTGATATTGATATCACCAAAGAAATGCTCTACACACATCTGATGAAAGTGGAAATCAAGTAAAGTGTACAATTGATAAATATTGGTCTAAAGTTTTTAATTTAAAAGATGATTTCACAATTGATTATAAGTATCCTAAATTGGTCAAAGCCTGCCTTAGCTGCTTTCATGGCCCATTAGTGGAAAGTGCATTCAACTTAATAGATACACTTGTCGCTGACTATAGAACCTCTCTTAAGATTGATTCCCTAGATGCAGTGCAGACTATTAAATATGATTTAATGGCTTCGAAAGAAACCTCATGTGAAAAATATGGCTCAAAAAATCCAATGACTGATCCAATTCACAAAGATCTCTTATTGAATATGAACAGAAGTGGGAAAACATATCAAGAGGACTTAAAAACATGTATTTCAGATGAGTCACCTATAAAAGTCTGAAAAACCTTCTATTTACATTAGCAGAAAAGCAAACTGCTTCTATACCTCTGCATGTGCAGTTCTCGAGGAAATTTCTTCAACTGTAAATGAGGAAAGTAAAAGTCAACCTTCCTGCAATTATGAAGTTCACCACAAAAGAAAGACAAGCCCACAAACATCAGAAAATAAAAAAAAAAAAGCAGCAGAAATTAGATAATTTTTTAAAGAATTAATTCAGGTAATTTAAAATACACTCTGTCGCAAAAAATATATGCACCCAGAAGAAATCAAGCTACAATCACGAAACTCGGCAAGAATGTAGTCTGGTAAGAGATATGCAAATGATTAAAATTTCGAAGCCAATGAGACAAGGCTAAGTGTGCTATGCGCATATTAGTTGCGCAACTGGGAGAGTTTAAAAGCATGAGTACGAGCGCCGTACGGCTATCCAAACGAATCTGATGACTTTGATAGACGATATTGAGACTTAGGATGCCTCTAAGACGTAACCGGCGGCAGTACGAGCAGCTGACGGACTTTGATAGGGGCCGTATAATAGGCCTCAGAGAAGCAGGTTGGTCGAATAGACGTATCGGCCGCCACCTCGGTCGGAGCGATATGGTAGTTGCTCGGTGTTGGCAACAGTGGATCACAGAAGATAGAGTGTACCGTCGCGGAGGGTCAGGACGTCCCAGGAACACAAATGATCGCGAGGATCGTGCAATCAGAAGAGTGGCCACTTCGGCACCAACAACGTCGCTAGCATCGATTCAACGCCACTTACCTCCTTCCAGACATCCAGTGCCATCAAGAGAAACCATAAGGAGACGACTGACCGAAGTTGGCTTGAGGAGCCGACGTCCGCTAAGACGCTTACCACTGACCCCACATCATAGGCAGTGTCGACTGGATTTTTGCCGACCTCGGGCAACTTGGAGTGTGACAGACTGGAGACGTGTCGTCTTCAGTGATGAATCCCGATTCAGTCTCAGTGCTGATGACCACCGCACACGTGTCTGGAGGCGCAGCGGCCAGCGGTCCGATCCGGCATTTATTGTCGAGCGGCATACAGCAATTTCACAAGGTGTGACAGTGTGGGGAGCAATTTCTTGGGACACACGATCATCTTTAGTGGTCCTTCAAGGCACTTTGACAGCTCGCAGATACGTGGACGATATTTTAACGCCGATTGTGCTACCCATGCTATCAAGTCGCCCAGGTGCCATTTATCAACAAGATAATACTCGTCCACATACTGCGCGACTCTCCCAACAATGTCTTCAAGGATATGACGTCCTACCATGGCCTGCCAGGTCACCAGATCTTTCGCCAATAGAGCATGTCTGCGACGCGCTGGGAAGGCAACTGCAGCCGTCCCGAGATACAGGAGAATTAACTGCGCAGATGCAAAGACTATGGCAGGATCTTCCACAGGGGGTCATAAGTGATCTAATTAAATCGATGCCACGCCGAATTTCGGCTTGTATAGCTGCCAGAGGTGGCTTTACTACTTACTGATTTTTAACCTTTTGCAAGCTGTAACCGCTTAATAAAATGATATTTTGTTCTGAATTTTTAATCATTTGTTTATTTTCATATACACTACATGCATACCAAATTTCGTGAATGTAGCTCAATTTCTTCTGGGTGCATATATTTTTTTGCGACAGAGTGTATTTACATAAAATGTAGTAGTTTATATTGATGGGAGGTCGCCGGTCCCCAAAGTTACAACTGCAATTTTTACATTTGCCCTGTTCTTGCTGTTTACAAGAAACGGAATTTGATGGAATGCGTCTTTCTTACCCCACCTCTGAAGGCGAACCCTAGCAAAGGGTGACACGTTCCCACGCCTAGAAGGAGCACTGTACCCATAAAATATCGGGATATCGGGGTGTGTCATTAGAATTTCCCGCGCTTAAAAATGTCATTGACCGTGGCGCGGTAACCATACGCTGACTCTGGACCAATGAAAGAAAATTAAGCGGACAAAGTAAAGAATCCGCTCTAGCATATCGGTGCAATAAGGCGCCGAATAAAAACGGGATGCACCCCGATTAGACACACTTGGGACCCTGAGACAGAACGAAAACAATTAGACCCAGCCCTGGAACTGGACTCCGCGGGGCTTCGAGCGACGACATGTTTCACTGCTTTCCTTCACCCCTCCTTTAAAGCTAAGTAGAATTTTGTTGTAACCACTTGTACTTTTGCATAAAATTAATCTTATCAATCATAAAATAAATTAATTGTTAATTTAAAGAACGGCTTTTTAATTTAGTGTACTGTTTTATTGTCTTTAAAGGATTTAGTGTTTAATTCTTAACTTAAGCTATGATGCGACGTATTTGTAGAACCTGGGTAATTGAAATTGGGTTTAGTGAATTGATTAATCTTTTAAGTTAAACCAGCGTCGCATTATAATGGTACCGTGACCAGATATTAAATTTTTTTTCTTTGTACTATCATTTAATGCCGAAGACCAGTCGTCGGAAATTTTCTTTTTTTTTACATCCTTTGATGTTGTAAATCTTTCTCGATGGGTCACCAAAACAAACTTATTGTGTGCTACTGTGTTTTATCTATTGCTCGAATTTGATACTTGTGAATTTTTTTTCTTGTAGTTTTGAGAAGAAGAAAGGTGCAAGGTGCAGCATGATGTCACAGGTACTGGTGCTCTTTGAATTTTTTTCTTTTTTAACATTGATGTGAATTTTTTTTCTATGCATGTATTTACGCGAGAGCCGATTAGTTAAAAGTCTTATTTAAATTTAGGAGTTCATGAATTTCTTTTACCCTGCACGAGTGCTAGAATTTTGTTTTAGTTAGAATTTAACGGTTTCCGTTGTGAATTAATCTCGCTAGAAATTTTGTCTTAATTTTTAAAAAAAAACATGCCACGTACACGACAATCAGACCCCCTATTGACGCAAACGGCGTCCGAGAAATTTAATCTAATTGATCTGATCCCAATGTACGACGGAGGTGAATCGTTAGGAATACGTAGGTTCTTAGAAAAAATAAATGATGTTGCGAATTTAGGCAAGTGGTCAAACGAAGAGAAAGTTACTATTCTGAAATTAAAATTAGCGGGAATAGCTGAGGAATTTTTTTTTCCGACCCAACCCACAGTCAATTGACGGAGTACAACAATATCGCAAGAATTCTTATTGGAAGATTCGAGAAGGCCGTCCCTTTATCAACGCGTCTACAGTTATTTTCATCATGTATCCAGGGTTCTTCTGAGAGCGTACAAGAATTCGCAGCACGCATCAACAAACTGGGAACACAGATATTCCAGTCAGGAAATTCGGCTCAAAACACCGCGGTGAGGAACGCGAACGACCAAATACTACAATCACGTTTCATAAGCGGTCTGAGAAATGACATCCGTCGTTTTGTACTTTCACGTGATCCTTTAAATTTAGATGAATCAATCAACGCGACGTTGATCGAGGAACAAAATATGAAATTGAATCAGATAGTTAACGACGAGAGATCCGGTTTGTCGCCCGCACAAACGGAAAATTCGGTCCTTTCATCATTAACGGACAGATTGGAAGAAATCAACTTAAGAGTCGGGCGTCTACAGGAAGCCAGTTCAGTTACAGCTCGTAAAACAGGGGGGAGGAATTCTTTTAACAGAAGGGAGAATGTTTTCAAATGTTTTTATTGTGGCATTCAAGGACATAGACAAGCGGAGTGTAGAAAGAAGCAGAGGGACATTCGTTCAGCTAATTACCAGCCCCCAGAGAAGCGCGGCTAGCGATTTTTCTGTTTCACGTCACCCCGGCTTCGATGTGAGGCATGTCCATTTCCAAGAATCGGTTTTTCGTGATAATTACGCAGCCCCCAGGCATCCGGTGAGAGGGACACACACAACTTCTGGGAATAGGGGTTTTCAACGCTATACTAGAAACAACGCGCGCGCGCGCGATTTAAACTTCCGCGGAGAAAGCCGTATTTAGATGTACAATTGGTAGAGGAGCGGTTTTCTCCTATTAAATCTCGCGACAATATATTTGATCTACCAATAATAAATGCTAATGTTAAACATCACAAATTCAGAATTTTAATTGACACAGGTGCGTCCGTTTCTTTAATGTCAAATTCTTTTTTTACTAAAATAAAAAATGATAACTTTAGGGAATTTAATGTTTCAATTCAAATTAAAGCAGTTAGTGGAGACACGGTAGAAATTATCGGGTGTTATGAAATACAATTGTCATTAGGGGAATTTCAATTTCAACATATTTTTTTATAACGAAGCAAGAGATTAATGATAATTATTGCGCTATTTTGGGATACGATTTTTTGAAATTATGGGATGCAGTTTTAGATATGGAAAAAAACCGTTTGTTAATTAATAAATTTTCAATTCCGCTTATCCATTATTCACTCCCCCAGCGTGTTGTCCAGAGTAACTTTATCCATGGATTTTTAAAACACAAAACGTGTGTGGGTCCCCATTCGGTCACAAATGTTCGTATACATGTTGAAACATTACCTAATTCGACGTCATTGGCCACTATTCAGAGTTCAGCAAAGCTAAAAACAAAAAACATCCATTTAACTACTTCGCAAATTAATATTAATCCACAGACAAATGACACCATTCTAGAAATTAGAAACGATTCAGATAACATAATCACCCTTAACAAAAACATGAAAATAATTACCGTCAATAATTATGAAGACTTTTCTTCCGATTTTCCCGTTTCTCAAGATATTTTACCCCCACTCACGGAGAAAGATTTCAACCTTTCAGGTTTGGACAGCAAAAAAAAAAAAAAAAGATTATTTCAACTTTTAATTTCGCACTAAAGTGCTTTCGCTCGCTCCACGGTAGAATTATCTGCAGCCGCTACGGAGCATCATAGAATCAGTTTACAGCATGACTATCCCATTAAATGTCCAATTTATAAAATTCCATTTAATTTAAGAAACGAATTTCGACGTCAGAGAGATAACAGATTTAGAGAAGGCGGGGATTATTTCGAAATCTAATTCTCAGTACAATACTCCGGCCTTGTTTGTCAAACAAAAAGAAAAATGGCGCCTTGTTTTAGATTTTCGGAAACTTAACGAAATAACTTTGACTCAAGACTTCGTTATTCCAACATTGGACGACATTTTACATGAAATTTCGGGTTCAAACTATTTTTTGGCGTTAGACATGAAGTCAGCATTTAATCAAATTCCACTACACTTTGCAGACAGGCATAAGACGGCATTCTCTACTCCCGACGGTGACAAATATGAATTTAACAAATTATATTTCGGTTTAAAAAACTCGCCTAAAGCTTTTCAATCAATTGCACAGGAGGTCCTTGGAGATTTATTACACGACGGAGCCTTGGTTTATATAGACGACATTATTTTATTCACTAAAACTATAGATGAACATTTTGAACTACTGGGTAAGGTTTTTGAACGCTTTGAAAGAATTCACTTAAAATTTAATCCGAGTAAAAATGTCAGTTTTTAACAAAGAGTTGTAAATTTTTGGGGTTTGTGGTAACGCCGGAAGGCATTCTTATAGATAAAGATAAGTCCGTATCAATTAATGAGTTTCCAGTTCCAACGGATCAAAAACAAATTAAATCTTTCTTAGGGTGTTGTAATTTTTATAGGAGATATATTAAGAATTTCGCAAAACGAGCACTTCCATTAACGAATCTATTGAGAAAAGACACTCCATTTGAGTGGACATCTGAAACGCAGGAGACATTCGATGATATTAAAAAAGCCATATTGAATCCCCCGGTCTTGGCACTACCTGATCAGAACGCAGAGTTACAAATAACAACGGACGCTTCATCTCGCGGCATAGGGGCAGTTTTAGAACAAAAATATCCTAACTCTGAAGTCAAACCTTTATATTTTTTTTCAAAGAAATTAAATCCCTCACATTCTAAATATAACGCAACAGTTTTGGAATTTTTCGCGATATATACAGCATTAAATTTTTTTAGACCTTTCTTGTTAGGCAGAAAATTTAAGGGTTTTACTGATCACAAGCCTCTTGCAGGATTTCTCTCTAATAAAAGTCCCTCTTCCAAAATTTTGCGTTGGAAATTGGCTCTGGAAGAATTTAATTACGATATACACTACATCAGGGGCTTATTAAATTCAGTCACAGATCATCTTTCCCGTTGTATTAACAACATCACAATAGCTTTACCTTCCTCTAAAGATCTTATTAATATGCGACATGAAGAATCTGTTTTAAGTACTATTATACAAAAAAATGATCAAAATGACGTTAGCCCACAAATCAGCAACTATTTTATTAATGGGGAAGGTTTGTTATGTCATTTGTCCAAGCGCCCCTCCAGATCACCCAGGTCTAACACCACTAGAAAGCAAGTTTGCATTCCACATTGTCTAAAAGCTAAAATTCTCGAATCTGTCCATTCAGAATATGGAGGTCATCTTAAATTTTTTAAAACATATCATCGACTCGGCGAAAACTTCTTTTGGCATAATATGTACAAAGATACTAAAAATTTTGTTCGTTCTTGCACCATATGCTTATCTCGAAAAAACGCCTTTAAAATTCCGCCAGCACCTCATCAGCCAGTAGAACAAAGTAAAGAACCGGGAGAAACGTGTCATATGGATATTTTCGGTCCTTTAAATGGGAGGTCGCCGGTCCCCAAAGTTACAACTGCAATTTTTACATTTGCCTTGTTCTTGCTGTTTACAAGAAACGGAATTTGGTGGAATGCGTCTTTCTTACCCCACCTCTGAGGGCGAACCCTAGCAAAGAGTGACACGTTCCCACGCCTAGAAGGGGCACTGTACCCATAAAATATCGGGATATCGGGGTGTGTCATTAGAATTTCCCGCGCTTAAAAATGTCATTGACCATGGCGCGGTAACCATACGCTGACTCTGGACTAATGAGAGAAAATTAAGCGGACAAAGTAAAGAATCCGCTCTAGCATATCGGTGCAATAAGGCGCCGAATAAAAACGGGATGCACCCCGATTAGACACACTTGGGACCCTGAGACAGAACGAAAACAATTAGACCCAGCCCTGGAACTGGACTCCGCGGGGCTTCGAGCGACGACATGTTTCACTGCTTTCCTTCACCCCTCCTTTAAAGCTAAGTAGAATTTTGTTGTAACCACTTGTACTTTTGCATAAAATTAATCTTATCAATCATAAAATAAATTAATTGTTAATTTAAAAAGAACGGCTTTTTAATTTAGTGTACTGTTTTATTGTCTTTAAAGGATTTAGTGTTTAATTCTTAACTTAAGCTATGATGCGACGTATTTGTAGAACCTGGGTAATTGAAATTGGGTTTAGTGAATTGATTAATCTTTTAAGTTAAACCAGCGTCGCATTAATATGTTTGAAAATTTATGGTTATTAATTTTGCAAAAAAAGTAATTCATTGAACTTTTATAATTAGGTCATTCAATACTTCATAATTGTAATTTTTCATTTCTCCCCCCCCCTTCTCGAAACTGCAAAATGTCGGTAGTAAGTCCGTAAAAGTTTCAGGGGATTTTTTGGGGTCCCACAAACACCTCTGCAGAACTCACTAAAGAATTGTATAAATACGGAAACAGAAAGTCATTAAAATCATAAAAAGTCACTGACTGGTGGAATCATTAATTGAGAAGAATTTATTTAGTTGTAACTAGAGTTAGCACAGAAAACCACTGAAAGCGCTCCAGATGTCTCGCTGAATTTGAATAGTAGTTCAGTTCAGGTTTTGTAGGATATGGAGCAACAAAGGCTATGATCCCCTAAAAGACAGATGTTTCTTAAAAATTAGTAGATGTCAAAATATTTCAGTTTCTGGATAAAAAATCTGAATGTTAATCTGTTAGACATAGCTTTCTCCAATAATTCTTTGGAAGTCAGGTTGTGATGTGGATCGATTTTGAGAAAATGTTTTAGATGATTTCGAGGATGAATATATCTATTGCAGTTTAACAAGATGTGGTCCAAATCGTTTAAGCAATTACAAGATCTACAATTTGCGTTATCCGATAAATTGAATTTATGCAGAAGTCCTGGAGTGATGATCATTTTGCTGAAGATTCGAGTACATAGGATTTCTTCTCTTCTGTTTCTTGTCCATTTAGAGATGGTGCTTATGTTAGGAATATTTCCCAAGTTTACAAAATATTTGCTTGAATAGAAATTATCATTGGCTTTTTTAAAACTCTCTTGATATATTTTTTATTGATGTCTTCTGAAGAAATCCAGTCGATGTAAACATTAGACTCTGTGACAGTTCTTGCGAGATTATCTGCCTGTTCACTCACTCACTCACTCAGTCCCGGAGTCCAAAGTAAAATCAACTGGTTATTATAAAGTGATAGAATGTAAATCTTGCTAGCTAATTTATGGATGACACTATGGGATTTAATTGAGTAATTTTGAAGAGCAGAGAGAACAGAGAGACTATCAGACAAAATTAACAAATTCTTGTTTATAATAGATAGATCATCTAGAGCTTGGCAAATAGCCAGAGCTTCAGCTGTAAAAATAGAATTATTGTGATTTATTCTATAAGCAAAATGGGAATTTGCCGTAATACCTGCAATAGATGTAATTTGCTCATTTTTTGAGGCATCAGTAGCTATTATATAAAAGTCCCCTGGAAGTTACGGTTTACCGTTTCATCAAATAAGCCCCTTATAATTTGAACTGGTAAGCTTTTATCCTGAAATGCGAAATTATTGATATATATATTGCATGGGAGAATTGAAAACGATGTTATTCTGGGGATTGAGATAATGTGACTACTAACGGCATTCAAAGGGTTTAGTATATTTATAATAGAATTTTTATCTTCTTCCATAATATTGAGATTCAGAAACTCAGGGTTATTGCTATATAATGGAGAAAAGGTTTGGCTAGAAATTTGAGAAAGGAAAAACTTATTTGCCAATCTTCGTATTTTGTCCGACAGAATTTCTTGTCCAGCCAATTTTAAAAGTACGATGTTTGGGGTCCATTGTGGAAGTCCCAGTGCAATTCGAAGTGCTTTGGTGTGAAGGATATTAAAAGGTTTCAGTTGGTTATCAGACCATTTATTTATTATATGACTAAAAAGTAGTAGAAAATACTGCATATACTATTATTTACTATTTTGATTAGATCTGCTGTTCTTGGTCCATGATGCTTATATGCCATAGCCTTAAGGCTATTAATTTTTTTCAAGGCTTTGTTATTTAATTGGTTTCTTAATGAAATATTCTGGCTCCGCTTGGAAAAATGAACTCCTAAATATTTGATAGAGGATTGCCAAGGGAGAGAATGTCCCTCCAATAAAATATTAGGAAACGTAGTAATTCTTTTGTTTGATAACTCTGATATTGTATTTTTATCTGGACTAAGAGAAAGCTTCCAATATTTACACCATTGAGAAATTCTGTCCAGCGTGTTTTGCATTTTTTTGCAAATATAATCAAGAGAATGATGAGAACAGTAAAGAAAAACGTCGTCCGCATAAACAGAGCATTCGATGTCATTTTCCAGAGTTTCAAAAAAAATCATACATATAAATAGTATATAAAATGGGGGATAGAACACTGCCTTGTGGCAGACCTTGGGGAAATATCCTTATAGAGGAAAGATAGCCCCTCCATTTGATTTGAAAAGATCGATAAGTGAAAAATTTGTGGATCCAAATAGCTGTTTTTCCTGTAATACCGATTTGTAGGCATTTATAAAGAAGACCATCTACATAAACTGAATCGTATGCATTTTTTATATCCAAACTTACTCCAACAAAGTATTTCTTTTTTAATTTTGCATCCATTATTGCTTTATGAATGAGATAGGTAGCACTTCTGCTATCTTTAAAAGGGACGAAACCGTAATGTTGAGGATGAAGTTTTCGTTCTGTGGTTAGAAAATAGCTTAATCTATTGGTGAGAACTCTTTCAAATGTTTTTGAAAAGATGGAAGTCAGTGCTATTGGTCTATAGGAGGATATGCGAGTTTTGTCTTTACATTGTTTAGGAATCGGGAGAATGACTGCATGTTTCCAAGAGTTTAGAACTATTGCATTATCAAATAAATCTTGAAAATATCTTATTATTTCACAACCATTACGATCCAGATTTTTTTAAAAAGATGCTGTAATATGATCAGCTCCAGGAGTTGAATTTTTAGAAAGTTTGATTGCTCTATGGATTTCAAAAATATGAAAAGGTTTATTAAGATTGTTGTCCTCTTTGTGGAAAAAGTCCAAAGGAATTGGTTCATGATAAGCGTTTTTAGATGCAAAGAAGTCCGCAAAAATATTTGCTTGAATTTGAGGTTGTGTAATATATCTAGTATTAACTTGTAGAATATTATACTTGGGTTCTATTTTCTTAGTATTAGAGAGCTTTTTCAGAATATTAAAAAATATCTTTGGATTAGAAACATTATTGAAAATATTATCCCAATACAATCTTTTGGCATTTTTATATGAAATCTGAGTTTACTAGCGTATTGTTTGTATTTGATCCATAATTGCGGAGAAATGCTACGGATAGCCTTTTTCTGAACTTCTTTTCTAATTTATAAAAATTATGGCAAGTACCATTCCACCATGGAGGGAAAGATTTGTTAGAAATTTGAACAACTCTGGTATTACTGTAAATAATTTTTGAAATTGTATCAGTAAAATTATCTATATTCTTCTCTGGGTTGCTTAATATAATCTGCACTTCATTTTTCACCCTTTGCCAGTCAATTTTTTTTGATTAACCTTTTACTGGGTCTTATTAATGAAAACTCGGTAATTACTGGAGAATGGTCACTGTCAAAGAAACAATCTGAAACGTAACAGTTAGTATGTCCATAGAGACTCGAGGAGCAAATTGTGAGATCAATTAAAGAAGTTTTACCCGTGGAATTTCTATAAGTAGGAACAGTTGTGTTTAGAAGTATTGAATTAGAATCAGTCAACCAGTCAATAAAAATATTACTATTCCTTGTTCTGTGATCCGATCCCCACATCGGGTGTGTGTGTGTGTGTGATGCAGGTTAAAATCACCAAAAATGAAGAAAGGATCTGTTAATGATTCAAAAAAAGATTTTATTAAGTTAATATTTAGTCCACGTGGTGCGTAGATATTTATAACATAAAAAGAAATATCTTCAATATGTATTTTGACAATAAGTATTTCTAAATCGTCTATTTGTGATATCTGTAGAGTGATTTGTTGAGCAGAAACGTTTAAAGGTACAGCTATTATCAAGCCACCTCCTGATCTATTTTGTCTATCTTTTCTGAAAATCTTTTTCCCTGGTAAATTAAATGTATCTTCACTGGTTAAAAAGGTTTCTTGAAAAATCAAGATATCTGCTTGAGAAAAGGGAGAGATATTTAACCATATGTTTTTATTTTTTAAGCTTCTACAGTTCCATTGTAAAAGTTCATAAAAAAAAGGGGAAAAATTATTTCACTGAATTTTCAAAAATTTCCTCCCTTTTGAGGAAAGAAAAAAAATTATATATTTATAGATATTTATATATTTGTAGTAAAATACTGAATGATAAGATATATACAAAAATCAAGAACATATATACAGTATTTTTTTTTATCCAAGTTCAGTGTTAAGTTTTCCACTATTCCCAGAAAAAACTTGAACTGGGCTTATGGATGTTTTTAACATGTCGGATGCTCTTTTTTTCCTGCCTGGGGGAGAAGATCACGTAGTCGAATCCACTATGCTACATACTTGAGAGAGCATTGTTTCCATTGATTTTTGTAAAATTTCCATTAGGAATGCCGTTTGTTTTTCCACAACTGTTAGGAAAGCAGTCATCATTTTCTCAAACTTCTTGTCTATTAACTCTTGTATGTTATTTTCTTGAGATTTAGATTTAAGTACTGTCGAAAGATTTTCGGAATTAGATGCACGAAATCGTCGTCGCGCCTCACTTAATGTTACGTGCTGTCTACATTTTAATTCCATAATTTGTTTTTCTGCTAAGAACGAAGAACAGAGAGAAAAATTTGCCGGACGACTACCCTTACATTTTATATATATGCAGTTCGCATTTACAGTGCACTCTCCTGAGTGAGAAGAACCACAATTACAACATATAGCTGGACTCTGACAAAATCGAGATGGATGAGAAAAACTGAAACATTTGGTGCATTGTCTAGGTTTGTCAATGAATAATTGAATCTTATGATTGATAAACCAAAGCTTAACATTATCTGGTAATACAGCTCCAAGTATGGTTATCAGAACGGGGGATATTTCAGGATTTGTACCCGATTTTATAAATCTGCGAATCTCTACAATCTCAAAATTATTACTGTCTTGTAATTCCGCAGATAATTCTTCCAATGATACATTAGTAGGAATTTCATATAGTAAGAAGCGGGAAGTAATACCCTCCCATATGACACTTGCATTAACCGAAATATTGAATAATTGATCAAAAGATAGAATTTGTATTGCACATACTGGATCCGAGGTGGCAAAACGTAATTTTCCATTTCTAGTGAATGACATGTTAGAAATTTGATCAAATTTGGGGATTTTACTTTTTATCTCCATATATAACAACTGTGGGTTTATTTCGGGGATAGATGACGGTTTTTGTTTATTTTCTAAAAACATATTTATCTCAGATATTTTTCTTTGACCGGCTCACATTAACTCAATAATATCGCGCGGTTTTTGCTCCACACATTCTATTCAACCACACACGTCTCGATCCATCAGCTGTAACGACAGTTTTCACTGTAATAACCCATTTGAATAGTATTTTGTTTTTCGCAAGTCGAAACGTTGATTCGCAACCTTGAAACCAGAAAACCAGATAGATGATTGTTCATAACATCATACGACGTCGTACCGCCAGTTAGTTGGAAAAATCGCTTAAAAATTGAATTTCAAATAAAAATCTCAATCGTATTTTGAGATACGCTTCAGATAGGAGTGGCTCTGACGATAATAAAATGTTATTGCTCGCTTATCTGTTATCGTAGCAATTATCATATCAGAATCTAAACTGTGATACATTTCATCTGAACATTTTTGCATTATCTTGTTTTGAAATACAAGCTGTAATCCTGACAGTTTGGTTCAATGGATACTTCAAATCATTATTACACAAGGATTGAGGGTGTAAATATCCCTAAATTCTTTTCTGAAGAATGTTTTAGATCTGCCTTACAATTCAAACCTAAGCCAAATGATATCATTATTGTAACTTATCCAAAATGTGGAACTACATGGATGCAAAATCTTGTTTTAAATATTTTGCGAAAAGGCAAACTGTTGGATAAACCGTCTGACTTTTATCTTGCTAGTCCATTTTTAGATCAACTGGGTGCAGAGGATTCGGAAAAAATGATGATTCATCCTGGATGTTATAAATCGCATTTGCCATTACATAAGGTAAGATTATTTTTATTATTATAATTGAACTTCTCTGAATACCTACTCCGATTGCATATATATTATTGAAATATAATTTGCAGTATTTCATGAATTTTTGGAGAATTAGTATGAATTATATATTACGTTTTATATGAATCATAAAATAATTATAAATAATAAAATTTTTCACAAATATTTTGTATAAATATTTATGAAATATTAAATATTTATTTATTTGTATAAATTTTCATAAATATTTATATAAATATTTATACACAGTTTGTTTCTCTGTAAGCTTATCTTTAGGATTCCTTTTCCTTTTTCACGATTTCTAAAATTAGCTTATCTAATATATATTATAAATGTGAAAGTTTGTGAAAATCTTTGTTGGTCTTTCACGCAAAAACTACTGAATGGATTTTAATGAAACTTTACAGTAATATAGCTTATACATCAGAATAGCACAAAGGCTATAATTAATAGCATAGACTATAATTTATAAAGATTTGGGAAAAGTGTCAAAAATATAACGATACTTGTCAAGTAAGTAGGAAAAAATTCCGTCTTCTGCTAGCAATTCTGGCATGCGCTGCAAAAAAAAAAAAAAAAAAAAAAAAACCACGTCTGCATATATTTATCTTTTGTTTGTGAAGAACATTTTTGTTTTGGCTATGCAAGGTGCTCGCTTCTAATTAATTCCTCTGATATAATGCCTATTTTTTTAATTTCAGAATCAAACTAAGTTTTGAAGGGAGAGGCTGTTATAAATCTGTCTTTATTTTAATGTTTTTTTTAACATTTTATTATGCACATTTGGTAGTAAGAAATTGATCTTTTTTCCAAATAAATGCTTTTATCAGTTCTGATACTTAAAGTAAATAAGCTTTCTCTTTCACACTGCATCATTTGGACAAATTTTCAAAATTTATTTGTGGTTAGTAGTTAATTATAACGCTATAATTTTAATTGAATAGGCAGATATAATTATTTTTACACTTAAAAACGCAATATCTATTGTTCTGTATTTCTTGGAGTGTGAGAGTGAGTGAATATTAATGTTGCACTGTTCAGCTACACGAGGGCTTTTGGCAACGGATCACGTAATTTTGAACCATAGTCAAGTAACGTGGACGACATCTGAGCTGGCACCCCTTTCTCCTAACTACCACACTACATCAACTTAGATGGAATATTCTACCTATAATTAGCAGGAATATTCTTAGAAATCCACTCTTCCAAGATATAGGGCAGCACGGGTTCCATGATGAGTATTTTAGCGGAAAAAATAGTTTGTCAAAATTTAAGTGTCTTATTTTTTGTATGTTAATGAAGACCTTAGAAAATGATTTGACTACTTATTTTAAGTGAATGGTATATATAATTAATTTTACAGTGGAATATCTTTATTTAATTTATTAGATCTAACGGATTAAATTTTCCAAAGTGGAGTATTTTGTTTATGTATATCCCTTAATTTTAAATGTAGCGATCCAGAAAAAAAATATTGCATGAAAAAAACTGCAGTGAATCATAATGCGATTGGATAAAGTATTAAAGTGCATTTCTCCCCTACATGGCGGGTCTTACAAAGCTCTAATAAAGCTCGAGTTATGAAAGTAGCTAGGCATTTGTGTGTGCCAACTTGACTCTATCGTTAACATTTCGCTATGTTTTTCATTGGATCGTCATTATAATTTAAGAAACTGCGTTGCTTGCGAATATTACAATTTTAACATAAAATAAATACTACAGAAAGTAATATTAATGTATTATACTTTCAGATAAAAATTATTTACACTATTTTAAGTGTTCATTACACAAAACGTTTAACATTGTGTTACTTTTGCTGAGCACAGATCAGCTTAGGATGGTATTTTCAAAAATCGACCCTCAAGAGTGTTAGGGGAGTTATAAATAAAAAAAATATCCTTTTTTATCAGCTATCAGATCTACATACTTAAAATTTAACAAAGGTGTTTTATTTCTCTTTTTTTGTTACCTGAGTTACGCCAAAAGCTTTTTTTTGTTTAATTTGCAATTCACGTAAAATTAACTCATTAAAAACTTCTTTATCCTTTAATCTGTGTTGTTTAATTTTTCAGTTCACCCGTGCGAAGAACGGGTATACCAGCTAGTATATTATAAATGCGAAAGTTTGTGAAAATCTTTGTTAGTCTTTCACGCAAAAACTACTGAATGGATTTTAATGAAACTTTACAGTGATATAGCTTATACATCAGAATAGCACATAGGCTATAATTTATAGCATAAACTATAATTTATAAAGATATTGTATGAAGTGTCCAAAATATAACGATATTTGTCAAATAAGTAGGAAAAAATTCTGTCATCTGCTAGCAATTCTGGCATGCGCTGCAAAAAAAAAAAAAAAAAAAACCACGTCTGCATATATCTATCTTTTGTTTGTGAAAAACCATTTTTGTTTGGGCTACGCAAGGTGCTCACTTCTATATATATATAATTAATTCCTCTGATATGATGCCTATTTTTTTTATTTCAGAATCAAACTAAGTCTTGAAGGGAGAGGTTGTTATAAATCTCTCTTTAACATTTTATTATGCACATTTGGTAGTAAGAAATTGATCTTTTTTCTAAATAAATGCTTTTATCAGTTCTGATACTTAAAGTAAATAAGCTTTCTCTTTCACACGACATCATTTGAACAAATTTTCAAAATTTGGTTTTGGTTAATAGTTAATTATAACGCTATAATTTTAATTGAATAGGCAGATATTGCATTTTTAAGTATAAAAATAATTAAAACTACTGTACTGTATCTTTTGGAACGAGTGAATATTAACGTCGCACTGTTCAGCTACATGATGGCTTTTGGCAACGGACCACGTAATTTTGAACCATGGTCAAGTGACGTGGACGACACCTGATCTGACACCCTCTTCTCCTAACTACCACACCACACCAACTTAGAAGGAACACTCTACCAATACTTAGCAGGAATATTCTTTGAAATCCACTCTTCCAAGATATATATAGCTGCACGGGTTCTATGATGAGTATTTTAGCGGAAAAAATAGTTTGTCAAAATTTAAATGTCTTATTTTTTGTATGTTAATGAAGACATTAGAAAATAATTGGACTACTTATTTTAAGTGAACGGTGTATATAATTAATTTTACAATGGAATATCTTTAATTAATTTATTAGCTCTAACGGATTAAATTTTCCAAAGTGGAGTATTTTGTTTATGTATATCCCTTAATTTTAAATGTAGTGATCCAAAAAAAAATATTGTATGAAAAATGCAGTAAATCATAATGCGGTTGGATAAAGTATTAAAGTGCATTTCTCACCTACACGGCGGGTCTTACAAAGCTCTAATAAAGCTCGAGTTATGAAAGTAGCTAGGCATTTGTGCCAACTTTACTCTATCGTTAACATTTCGCTATGTTTTTTATTGAATCGTCATTATAATTTAAGAAACGGCGTTGCTTGCGAATATTACAATTTTAACATAAAATAAATACTACAGAAAGTAATATTAATGTATTATACTTTCAGATAAAAATTATTTACACTATTTTAAGTGTTCATTACACAAAACTTTTAACAATGTGTTTCTTTTGCTGCGCAGAGATCAGCTTAGGATGGTATTTTCAAAAATCGACCCTCAAGAGTGTTAGGGGAGTTATAAATAAAAAAAATATCCTTTTTATCAGCTATCAGATCTACATACTTAAAATTTAACAAAGGTGTTTTATTTCTCTCTTTTTTTGTTCTTGTTTTGCTGAGCTACGCAAAAAAAGCTTTTTTTGTTTAATTTGCAATTCACGTAAAATTAACTCATTATAATCTTCTTTATCCTTCAATCTGTGTTGTTTAATTTTTCAGTTCACCCGTGCGAAGAAGGGGTATACCAGCTAGTACTCCATATTATTTATTTATCTTGCTCAAATTTTTAGTCGTTAATAAAATACTTTCTATTCATCCAAATCAAGTTAAAATAAATTTTTTAAACTTGTAGTGGATGACACTTGATGTTAATACATTTTTAAAAAATATTAATTAATTACCGATTTCTGACGCCAACTTAGATTCGTCTCTATTGTTGTAACAATGTAACTGTTAAAACAAAAATAAAAGTAGGCGTCGAAAACCAGTTCTTCAGCCAAACCAGGTGTGCATTATTACAACAATGCAAACAAACCATGTTCAAATTCAAAGTTCTAAATAATTATTCAAATTCGTAATTCAAAAATTCAATTCGGATTCGTGCATTAAAATGAATAAATTGCTCTTACCTGTCAGAAGGAGAAGCGACGCACAAAAACACCCCAGTCGGATGGAGGGACAAAACGTTTTTATTTACAAAACAGGAACGCTATTTACACTAGAAGCAAGCGACTACAGCGCCGCTAAACAGAAGTTACAACATACTCCCCCCCGAATGACCAGGGGTTCATTCATAATCCACTACTATTTCAAAATACACAGAAAAATATTAAATACACATTACAAGTAATTCACATACAAATTCACCAGATACAAATTCAAAACTATCACTTAACTAAGAAATCATTCATTAAGTTCAAGGTTATGTAACAATTGTACAGGTCTTTTAATAATTGAATTTTGTGTTTTTATCTTACAAGAACGTATTTTACCATCCCTGCCAGGAAATACATAAACCACTTTACCTAGTTTCCAAAAATGTCTAGGAAATTTTTCATCATTAATTAGTACAACATCATCAATTTTAAACTCTTTAATTTCGCCTGTAGGTTTAACACAATGAGCAGATTTAAGCATGCAAATATATTCTTTTGACCATTTTGTCCAAAACATATTAAGTAATCTTTCGCGATAATTAAACCTTTTAATTAGAACTTTCCTGTTGGATAAGTTAGAATCAAAACTAAGCCTGGCAGGTGGTAGACTATTCACTCTACGTCCTAAAATCATATGAGATGGAGTAAGAGGTTCAGGTTCATTAAATTCACTAAAAATATATGCAAGAGGGCGAGAGTTGAGCACTCCTTCAATTTCAATTAAAAGAGTCTCCAACTCATCGCGAAATAAAGTTGCTCTTCCCACAGTCTTTCGTAATGCAAGCTTTACTGTTCGAATAAGTCTTTCGTAAAAGCCGCCCCACCAGGGTGCTCGTTCCATAATAAACTGCCAGTAGATTTTATGAGAAGAGTAGAACGCTTTCACTGTAGGATCGCTGATAATCTTCCACAAGTTTTTCAGTTCAAGTTCGGATTTCTTAAAAGTTTTTGCGTTGTCAGTCAAGATTTTCGAACACAGACCACGACGACTAATAAAACGTCGAAGTGCTAATAGAAATGTTTCAGTTGTAAGGTTGTTCACTAGCTCTAAGTGAAGAGCTCTCGTAACAGCACACGTAAATAAAACAATATAATGTTTATTCTCGTCTTTTGTGTAGAGGGGGCCTCCAAAATCTATTCCAACTACAGAAAATGGAGCTGACTGCTCTACACGAAGAGCTGGTAACGGAGCGGTGACTTGAACACCTGAAGTCGAACTAAATCTTTTGCATATCAAACATTTCTTTAAGATGTTTTTCACAGTCTGTCTCCCTTTAATGAGCCAGAATCGCTCTCTAATTTCTAGTAGAGTTTCACTAACATCACCGTGAAAAACCTTTTCGTGAGAGTCTCGCCCCATTAAATTTACGAAGTAATGCTTGGCTGGTAAAATGATAGGGTGTTTTTGTAAATAAGAAAATTTAGATTTTTGCAGTCTTCCACCGACACGTATCAGTTCATCTGAATCAAGGAAAGGATTAAACTCTTAAAATTACTGAAGTTTTGAATAGTAGTTTGCGTGCACGTAAACAATTAACTTCTTCGGCGAAAGCATCTCTCTGTACTAATTGAATCCAAAATTTTTCGGCACCATCGATTTCTTCTGTACTTAAGTCGTCAGATCGTTTATTGAATCTATTGCGAATGTTATGCACAAAACGAATCACCCAACTAGTAACTCGCAATAATTTCTGCAGGCTGCTAAATTTGCTTAAATTAATTATTGAGGCTGTGTTTAATTCACATGCGAACGTAAACACTTGTTCTTCGGATTCACAGGGGTCGGTTGAAGAAAAGTCACAATTCAAGCTTTTCGGCCAGTTGCTTTCCGTCGTGCGAAGCCACTGAGGACCATGCATCCAAAATTGGCTGTTAATAATCGTCTCGAGATTCGCTCCACGAGAAACATAATCTGCTGGATTTTCTCTCCCACTGCAATGATGCCAATCAGACGGATCGGAATTTGATTGGATTTCTATTACCCTATTCGAAACAAACTGTTTATAATTTGAAACTTTTCCTTTAATCCAATGGAGAGCAATAGGAGAATCACTCCAGAGGAAAGATTTCAAAATAGGGAATTTAAATTTTGATGTTAAATATTTCAAAATTCTCGAGGCTAACACTGCTCCCAAAAGTTCCAATCTTGGGAGGGTTAACTTTTTGAGAGGAGAAACTCTGCTTTTAGTGGTTATAAAACTCGTGTAAATATCGTCATTTGCAGTGACATAACGAAAATACGCCACTGCTCCAAATGCTCTGGGACTTGCATCACAAAATATGTGCAATTGCAAATCCTTTCCCTTATCTAAAGGATATGGAAAATATTTTCTTTCCAATGTTAAGTCGTTTAGAAGACAAACTTGAGAGCACCAAGTCTCCCATTTATTCTTTAACTCGGTGGGCAATAGCTTATCCCAGCCGAGACCGTATTCCCAAATTTCTTGCATTAAGCATTTTATTATTAACACAAATGGGGAAATAAAACCTATCGGATCAAAGATTTTTACTGCTGTTTTTAGAACACAGCGTTTCGAATTCTTTAAATTTTTAATAAACTCAAGCAATGGTTGTGCATCTAATTTAAATGTATCATTATTTAAATTCCAAATAATTCCTAAAACTTTAAAGAACGCTCACCCGATTCACAATCATCACCTATACCGTTTTCGTTCCATAATTTTCTTAATTCCTTCGAATTAGTTTTAAATTTTCTTAAATTCATGTTAGCATCTTTAAGAATTTCAATCGCGTCTTTTGAGAGATCGAAAGCCTTATAAACGGATTCGGATGAACCGGCGAACAGATCGTCAACATATAAAGAAGTATTCAACAGTTCATAAGTTTCTCTATAATCTTCCTTATATTTTCGTATATGGAATTTAATCGTCGCAGCAAGTATAAAAGGACTCAAGTCACCCCAAACGATACACGATTCATTCTCATTATTTTGTACGATTTGGCATCTCCATCATTCGGAAACCAAAAAAATCTTAAATAGTCGCGATCTTCCTCAGCTATTCCAATCGTTAAAAATGCCCCTTGAATATCACTACAAACGCATGTTCATATTCGCGAAATCGCAAAATTACATCTATTATTCGGGGTTTCAAAGGTGGACCCGCATAAAGGCACTCATTCAAAGATTTACAGTCTCTACCTTTCGAGGACGCATCAAAAACCATTCGAACTTTTGTCGTTTCTTTGTCTTTTCGAATCACAGTCGAATGAGGCATATAATAAGAATTAGTTTCGAAATGTGATGAACATTCCTCAACAATATTTTCTTTAATTTGATCTTTAACAATATTTTTGTATTCATTATAAAGCCAATTATTGTCTTGCATTTTTATACTTAAATTACCGAATTTGCGCTTCGCTATTGCCCAATTATTTTCCAAATCGCTTGGTTTATCTTCCCAAAATAATTTAGTCTCATACATTCCGTTATTAAATTTTAAATTATTCTCAAAACTCGAAATATAGTCGTTATCGCTATCTAACATATTCTTTTCTGTATCACTAATTCCCATCGATTCTAATTTCCAAAATTGGGTTAAATTTTCATTTAATTGGGAACAACATTCTATTTTAAATACAGAAACGTTTTCTTTATAATGTACATCCATAGGCGATATTCTACCCTGGATTATTGTCCCGAAAATGGTATCTATCGCAAACAAAGTTTTTGTTAATTTCTCCTTTTACCGGAATGAATCTGCCAAAAATATTGCGCCCCTATTAACAATGAAATCTCATCTCCATTAGATTCGTTTAAGTCAGAAAAGTGAACATTTTTACAACTAAGCGATTTCTTTAATTTATTCGCCGATACTTTGAAAGGAGTTCCGGAAATGACATCCGTTAGAAGAGCTTCAATAGTGATCGTGTTTACAGAATCGTTAAGGTTACAGAGGGTAATTTCCACAACTTCGTATTTTGTTTGAATGGGTGTTCTCGAACCGAATGTGTAAACCAATAAATTTTCTTCGCGTTTCACAGGAAGCTTCATTTCAGAGGCTACTGTTTTTTTAAAAAAAAACATCTCTGCGAAGCGTTGTCTAACAAGAGATTTATTTCCTTTTTCTCCGATTCGTTTACCAATAAAGCTCTACACGTTTCGAGAAGAATTTCGTTAGGAGTTGTATTCACATTACAGCATGAAATACTTTTCAGGGGGATGTCACATTGCAGTGAGGAACCCCGACCACCTGCGTTCTCCGAGGCGGTCTTTTGGTCAACAGGGTTGTTTGTGGGGATGAAAGAAGTATCGCATATCAGTTCGGAGTGACGACCCTTACAATTAACGCAAACCCTAGCCTTTTTACAAGCCCGAAATATATGGCCTCGCGTGTGACAGATAACAAATGCCGTTTTTCCTAAGAGATAATTTTCTTTCCTCGATTGATTTCGGACAATATTCGGAACTATGATCATTTTTATTATCATTTCCCAAACAAAATACACACTTATTTACATTAACAACAAACGCGGAGGTCGTCGGGACATAAGTATTTTTATTTTTTCCATACGCTGAATCTACGTTATATTTATTAAATTTACTGTGTTTATAATTCTGTTTTTCGTTATAATAATTTCTAGTTTCTTTTCGGGGATTGGAATCATAAGAATTAAATTCTTTAGTTAAATGCTCATTTTTCTCACGACATCGAATTTCTATTTTTAAGAAGTCTAATAAATCAGAAATCATATTCTCCGTTTAACCGTATGATTTTCGGGTGAACTCTAATGATAAATCCCGCGGAATAGATTTTAAAATTATTGGATACAATAGGGAACTATAAGTGTCCGGATTTACCTTACAGTTTTGTAATCCTCGAATATGGATTTCACATTCAGAATACAGTTTTCGCAAGCTCGAAATGTCATCTGATTTTCGCACAGGATTTAAATGTAATAATTTAGACATATGCGAATCAATAATTAAATCTTTTCTGCCAAATCGCTCTTTAATTATGTTTAATGCGATTGTAGTTATTTGCACTTAAAGTTAAACCTCTAATTGCTATTTCAGCTTCATCAATTAAGTAAGATTTTAAATAATTAAATTTCTCAACGTCACTTAAATTTGAGTTATTGTGTATTGCTGCTTCGAACTGGGCAAAAAAATCACTAAATTTTAAAATATTTCCGTCAAATTGTGGGATTTGCAGTTGAGGGAGTTTTAAACTTGAAAATTGTTGTTCGCTTCTAGAACTTGCAATAGGTGTGTTTCTCGACTCAGTTTCTCTTTTGTTTAATATTTTATTGGCCCGCACTTTACAAGTTATTATTGAATCACGGTATTCTTGTTGTTTTTCTATTTCCTTTTCTAGGTCATCCATATTAGTAAGAATCGTGATATCTTTGTCAACATTCTCAAGTTGTTTTTCTTTATCAATTAATTTTGCTAAAAGTTCTTCTATTAAATCGCATGATGCATTCTCCTTCTCAATTTCAATTTTAATTGAGTTCGATAATTCTGTTGCCGCCCTTCTGACAGGTGTTCAAATTTTTTTAAAAAAACTTCGATATCCACATTTCGTATAAATTAAATTTTCAACTTCAAATACTGTTCGCAAGATTTCAACTACACTAACAGTTCGCAATAATTTATCTAAAGGCTGGTCCCGAGTTTCAGGCACCAAAATAATGTTCAAATTCAAAGTTCTAAAGAATTATTCAAATTCGTAATTCAAAAATTCAATTCGGATTCGTGTATTAAAATGAATAAATTGCTCTTACCTGTCAGAAGGAGAAGCGACGCACAAAAACACCCCAGTCGGATGGAGGGACAAAACGTTTTTATTTACAAAACAGGAACGCTATTTACACTAGAAGCAAGCGACTACAGCGCCGCTAAACAGAAGTTACAACAAACCATGCTCTTTTTTCAATTCCTACTATTAGTTCTCTGTCTCCCTATATATGTTGATATTTATATCTCATTAAAATTTTCAATCGTAATAAAATACTTTCTATTTATGCATTCAAAGTAGGAATTGACTTATTTTTTTTTATATTACTTGTTATACGCAAGAAAAAAAAATCGATTTATTAAAACTGTTTTTTTCATGTGTATAACACAAATATATATTTCTAATTAACTGTTCAGAAAATGAAAGTTTTTCAATCTTAAAATTAAAGATTTTAATTTTTTTTTCATATAAAATTTATTTCAGAAACTTTTTTTTCTTATCCTTTTCGAAATACGATTTTGATACGCGGCTTAGAGATAAGTACATACATGCATGTATGGTATAACTTAATTCCGCGATTATAAATATATTTAAATGTAGTCATATCCTGAATTAAAATTTGGCATCGACTTAAATATTAAATATTAAGCTCATTTTTTGTTTCATTATAAAAATTTATGCTTAATTGTCAAAAAAAGGACACTCTTAATAACCTTTGCAATTGTCGTTGCAGCTAAACAAAAATGAAGTCAGTGGGAGCTTAATTAACGTAGTGTACAGTGCAGGTTTATCACTGGCGTAGCTAGTCGTAAGTGGGTCCTAAATCAAAACTTTCTTGGGGGCTCCTCTTTGGGCTTTAAAATTTCACGATTTTTTTGCTTACCAATGTTAGGGCCCCTGCAGCTTGGAGACCCCGTATCATTGATACGGTGGTGGCTACGCCCTTGAGGTTTATCCATTGGTGGCTTGTGGTGGGCGCCCAGGGTCCCGAATAAGCTGTACTTGACCAGATTTTCCTTGGATCCGCCAGTGCCATGGGGGCCTATAGCTATTCTGCTCCCAGAGCCCAAAATGAGCTTAAATCGGCACTTGTAGAGTAAATTAATTTCTTAAGAGATGTATATTCAGTATTTGATTTTTCATTTTAAAATTTTACTTCTGAGTTTTGGTATTTGAAAAATGTTCCTTAGGTTAAAATCGAGTTTCTCAAACTTTTGTGGTGATGTAAAATTTCCTGCTCAACATTTTACGAAGCTTTTTTGAGTAACTATAATAGATAATTATTTTCTAACGCCTAAAAACTTTCAAAATTATTATTATTACTAAAAACAGGAATAATTATATTTAATTGCAAAAAAAAAAAGAATTATACAGGATGTGAAATTTTTAAATATAAAAGTCTCAAATCTTATCGATTTGATTAATTATTCCATTAACTTCATAATTTCATTTCATTTCAGCTATTACAAGCAATACCATTTTCATCCAATTTTTTTTTATTGAAAACAATTATAAAATCCCCGTGCACCACAAAGTATCGCATGGGGCTTACAGAAGTAAGTATTAAACACACATTCAAGGGAAATAAACAATTAAAAAAAATGAAGTTAAGAAGGATTACAAACAGTTACAACAAATTTACAGAAATTTTTGAAAGCACTTCTGGTGGAAAGAAGTTGGTGAAAATTCGGTGGCCAATTAATGTTGAGTCTCTTGAACGCCAGAGTCTTAGGATCTTTCTCTCTCTGACATACTTGGAACACAGAAGGATCACATGTTCTACATTTTCCTCGCCACCAATATTACAGTCACAGAAAGATGAAGGAGCTAAATTAAATTTGTTCAGGTAGCTTTTGAAATTACCATGACCAGCGAGAAATTGGGTTAATTTGTAGTTAGTGTAAAAATGATGACATGATAGTCTCTTATTAATGGTGGGAAAAAATTTCTTTGTTATGCTCCCTTTATTAGAAATGAGATATTCTTGGTTCCAAGACTTCATCATTTTTCATTCGTGATCCTCTTGTAAAACGATTTAGGAATATTAACGTCAATGTCAATTTTGCGCTTGGCCAGCCAATCGGCTCGCTCATTTCCAAGAACGCCCGTGTGTCCGCGAACAAATGCAAAATCTATGGAGATGTTTTTATCTCTTAGGCTTTTAAGTTGCTTCTGGATCTCGACGATTATATTTTTAGATGAAGAAATACATTTAAGAGAATCCAAGGAGGAAAGAGAGTCAGTACAAATGAGATATTCTGAGATGACACTATTTTGCTCAGTGATCCATTTAACGGCGAAATTTAAACATAAAAGTTCAGCTACAAAAACTGTGCATTCCAATTGTGATTAAAAATAAAGTTAGTTATGAAAGTTATATTAAAAAAAGTGGGTTTTTCCCTTTTTTTAACTATTATCGGCTGACTTCATTAACCGGGGAGTCCGAGTAATCAAAGTTTGTGCATTTCAAAAATGATTTTACACTCTAAGGCCTAAACTTCACTTGATGTGAAGCAAAGGGAAGACAATGGAAAAATTGGGTTCATAACTTTACTCTAATTTATTAAAGTCGTAGACGTCTCCAGTCGTTGCTGAAACCTGGGAGTATACAAAAGAATTAATAATCCTGTATACCTTAATGGTATAAATTATAAAATCAGCAGAGAGTAACCGATTTGTGCGTTTAAGTGCTGTTAATTTCTACTCCATGAAAAACTTTAAGATATGCCTGAATTTTTTTAAAATTAAGTTAAGCTATTAATAATTACAAACTACAAGTCTTTGTGAATATATGTATATATATAGCTTTAGACAATAGACAGTTTTGATGGTAATGTATATATAGTTTATAATAAAACTTTTTGTTCGGTTAAAGTTATGCAACGGTGCACATGTGCTAATCTTCACATGAGTCAATGATAAATACTAAGTATAGCATATGATTCCCTTTTTTATTTCTCATACCAGAGGTCAAAAATGAGTCAGGGAAAATGAAATAAGCAGAAAAAATCTCTTTATAAAAAAAAATTCAAGTTAAACCACACACACAAAAGCTAAGGGGAACTTTAGGAATTATCCTTGAATCACACACAACCTTGTTGCTTTAGACAGGCCTCACATTGAATCTCTTGACCGAATAAACATCTCTTCTTTACATTCAAAACAGATTATTCTTTTAATTCTAGTTTTTAAAATCTTTGAGCCGCCCAATCGGTATAGTGGTTAGCGACGCTGACTGCGATGCCGAAGGGACTGGGTTCGAATCCCGGAGAAGACATGGATGTTTGTAAATGTGTAGTGCCTTTGCGGCATGGGGGTCAGTGGCGTAACGTACACCCCCGCATCGCGGAGGAGCCCAGGATTCTAAGGGGCCCAAAACTTGATTGACGCAAGTGCCTACCCTTTGTAAAATTCAACGTGGGGGCCCAAAACCTGACTGCAGGGGGCCCAAATGTTCTCCTTTACGCCACTGATGGGGGTACTCTAAATAGCCGTCGAGCCGCAAATCTTCTCGTGTGGTTGGTGGAAGGGGAAGCGAGGTGGGAGGCCCTGACCACCCCCAGGGTTTCCTCCCTCTAAATTGAGGTGGAACCCAGCAAAAACGTACTGTCACCTGCATGGTGCTAAAGCTAACGACAGAAGTAAATTCTAGTCCTTAGCCGTGATGAATTTCGCGGGCCTCGACTTGACTTCGTCAGGCAGGTGGCATAAGTCACAACAACACAAAATCTTTGAAACTTATTTTATAGCTTAACTCAGAGTAATTTTTAAAAAATAGAACCCACACAGAAATTTGCAATGAAAGCGACTTTGAGTGCTAAAGTAATCACAATAAAATTTTAATGAATAATTTTTATAAAAATAAAATTTTCAAATAAAATAGCATTTTATACAGGGCCGGTCATGGTCCACTGCCATGAGAAATTTACTTTGTATTTCAAATTTGGTGGGAAATTCCCCGTCAAGAAATCAGATATATCAATCTTGCTTTTTGCTGTTTGTGCGTACGGGTACGAATTGATATTATTTTTTATTTGGAACGGTTATGGTTAGTGAAAACAGACAACAGTGGAGTAGCGACAATTTTATGGGTGGAACTAATTTTTAACTATCTTTCATATCTTACAAGCGAAAATTATTCGAAGCAAAAATATCGTTTAAAGACGATTGGGAGGTTGACTATTTTGTAGTGACAAACAAACATGGATCAGTAATTGTTTGATTTGTCACGAAAGTGCTGTATTTAAAAACTACCAATAAACAGGAATCATTCAATGACACTTTTCCTCGAAGATCTCTTTCAAGAGGTGATAAATAGGCTTTCTTGAATAATCTTTGCAACAGCAACAAAGTGTTTTGTCAGTCGTAATATCACTGCGGTAACAAAGACATCCTATGACGTTTGTTATGTTATTGGTAATCATATGAAACCGTTTATTGATGTAGAAATTGTGAAGGGGTGTTTCTTAAATGCTTTTAATTTAGTGTTATTGACAAAAATAAAAATATATAAAAAATAATTATTAAAAAAAGGAGTTATAATATTTTAATCAACTTTCAACATTTTAAATTTCCTACGTTATCTTGGTCTTCAAGCATTTCTCCACCCACCCACCCCTCCATTTATCCTCATATTGCAGCCCGCGTGAAATAACTAACAAATGTATGCGGCACGCGTGAAATAACTGACATATATATGCGGGCCGCGAGAAGTAGCTGACATATGTATGCGGCCCAGCAGAAAAAAGGTGGAGTACCCCTGCTCTGCATAATTAGAAGAAAATTGGGGAATTGGCACGTCCATTGAAGACCATGTTAAATTGCACAAGTTTATGTACATTTTCCTTAGAAACTACTTATTTCACATAAGCACACAATTCTAACAGTAAATTATGCGTACTATTAGTAACACTTTTAAGAAAGATTTTACTTTTTTTGTTAAAAATTTAAATAATTACAATTTTTTTCACACAATCATGTCTATTTTTTAAAAAATATTGCTTAAAAATGGCTATCTAAAAATGTCTGTATGAAGCATTATCTTTACCTTCTACTTCCACAAAAGACTTTTTAAAATTTTCTTCTCTTTTAACATTTCTATATAATATATATATAACACAATCTAGGTTTCCCCCCCTCTCAAGATGCATCCGCTTAGCTACATGAACTCTACGTGCATCTCATACTTGAATTGATAGTATATTATTAGTGCTCTCAAAGATACACATCAAGACTACTGGCGATGGATCTCGTAATTTTAAATTTCGGTCAAGTGACGAGGTCGACACTTGAGCTGTCATCCCACTCTCCCCACTTCAACACCAGGCTGAGGACTTTGAGTCTCGACAGAATTAACATTCATCAGCCCCTTTACATGGTTGGTTTTTAATGGCACTAGAATTTGAACCCACGACTCGACAGAAGTACCGCCGGTCGTTAATTCGCGATCATGACCCTATTACAAGATGACACAGAATAACGAGAATTTTTGAAATTCGTGGTGACACTCATGAGGTGGTGGTAGCACTGCGGGACAGTGACCTTGAGCAAGTAAACACATTGCCATTTTAGTGACCCTGGATCAGTGGAAGGGCACGCACACACAGCAGCGTACAATAGCCATAAAAATGATTTATAAAAACAGTGATAGTTTGGAAACTGCGCAGAGGGAGTTCTGACGATTTTACAATTTAGGATGTCATGGTGCCATCCCATTGAAACACGCGATAAAAGGTGGATTAATAACTTTGAAGAGACCGAATCTACCTTAAAGAAGAAACCAATAGAATAACCAAGAAGTGCTCTTTCTAGAGATTTTGCGACGGTCACACACCCACAGTGAGGAATCACAACAGCAGATTTCAAGATTGCATTTGTACAGGAGGGCAACATCTAAAGGGTGTAATTACAAAAAAGGACGAATTCATTAAAGTTTCTTATATATATAAATGGCAAATTTTTTAAGGTTTCAATTATAAAGAAAGTGCTTTTCTTCCATCAGTCTTGGTTTTACTAGATTGTTAAAAAGTTCCCGTTTTTTGTGTCACCCTGTACTCTGAACCTTAACCATGACGTACAGATATAGCCAGGTTCAATGCCGCGTTGTTAAAAAGCATTAATTTGGATACATGACCCCCCCTCTTACTGGATTGAGAAACCCCCACATTTGCACCTAAAACTATGTTTTGAAGTTCTCAATTCCATACATGTAGATTTTAAAATCACTGACCATATTGTTCAGTAAATTGCTTCATTATAGCTCTGGGTACTTCAGTGAAAACGGTGTTTAACAAAATATGATCAGCTATAGATCTCTAAAAATTAAATTAATTTCATTCATTATTGTATGTTATATGTGTATGTTTTATGGTCACAGTATTTTTCGTTATCTTCAACTTGTGCCTTGCGAAACACACCATGAATTTTCTCTTGCAGAACATTATATTTGTTGAGGATTCCCGTTTGAAGATAGATGGGAAATATACAGCAAATAAAGCAGTTTTGATGCTTTGCGAATCATTCATATTCTTTCGAAAAGCCAAACCATAATATAGACGTGACGTTCCCGCCACACAGCTGTGAATCGGCTTTTTTTGTGGACATGGTCACCACACGTGCAATAACACCTGTACCTTTAAAAATGTTGCGTGGTCTTGTCTTGGACATCACCCCGGCAACCTTCGACACCAGGAAGAACCCTCTTAATCCGCCCACGAGCCGGATGTAACTGGAGGCTAAAGACACCGATGGCTGTCATCCCCTAGACCGGACATAGAGAGAACGGTAGATGGGCGGAAAACTTCGCTGGGAACGGACATCAAGAACTCCTTCCTCACAAACCACAGAACTTGGACTCATACAATCTAATACGTTTAATAACTTCGATGTATGATCTGTAAGTAATAGCTGTGACGTAAATAAACTAAATATTTAAATTAATCAATATCATGCTACCTTTACTTTTCTCAAACGTCATATGGTGTATTTTTGTGATTAAAAACAGTCAATCGGTTATGATCACTGGGGCTTTTTCTATTACATAATTTTTTCCTTTGGCTTTTGTTCTAATAATCGAGAACCTACAAGCTTTTGGACACCTCCAGTGCACTCTAATTTTTTGCGCCGTTATCAAAAACTTATGCGTCGAACATAGCAAGTACTCTTTTGAAGATGTGTGGTACGGAGAGATTAGTTTAAAAGATAAATAAAATACTTCAAAGTATATAGTATCGTATATCATACATCATTTTAAAAATAAATATTTGTACATTAAAAAAACAAAACAAAAATATATATAAAAGTGAAATACGAAAAATGTCCGAAAATTCACTGTGTGTGTGCGCGCCAGACTCCCAAAAGATACTATATACTTCAAAAATTATATACTTCACCGAATATTCACAAATTTGATGATTGATATCCAATTATTGTTTGCATTACGAAGCCCTTATCTGGCATATATAATAAGGATAGATGTATATTTTCAATGTTTTTATCGATCTTTTCACTTCAAATTATTGCTTTAGCTTACACAGAAGACTTACAATTTTTAGACTTTCTCTTAACGAAAACTTTCTCAAGTAAATCTAAAATAATTTTCAGTAGAAGAAATGGCAAATTATTCTTATAAGAATAATTTTTGCCATTTCTTCCAATGAGAATAATTAAGAATAGAATATTTCTTATCGATTTGACGGCACTCTAACATATGTTTAAATGTAATAATGTGATAATAATAATTATTATTAAACCAAATTTTTTATTTTTAGGTGCCATGGTCTGACGATGCAAAGTATATCTATGTAGCTAGAAATCCTAAAGATTGTTGTGTATCTTTTTACCATCACATGAAAGATATACCAGGTTATCAGTTTGCTGATGGCACCTTTGAAGAATTCTTCGACCTATTCACAAAAGGAGAACTAGAATTCGGTGATTTTTTTGATCACCTCATTCCATGGAACAATATAAGAACCTCAAAGAACGTTTTCCTCACTACATTCGAAGAAATGAAAAGGGACTTTAAGAGTCTAGCAATCAAAGTTGCCGAATTCATCGACGAAAATGAAGCAAAATATCTGAATGACAATCCCGTTATCTTGGAACGTATTTTGTATAACTGCACTTTCGAGGAAATGAAGAAATTCATTAACGATGGATTATCTTACTTATATAATGTTAAAAATAAGGAACTGCTTGCAGAATTACCTAAAGGTCGCAAACACATCATTGCATACAATGAAGCTTTACCTAAAAAGAAATCTGGTAAACTTAATTTCATTCGCAAGGGTAAAACAGGATCGTGGCAAGAAATGTTTACTCCTGCTCAAAATGAAATTTTTAATACATATATCACGGAGAAAACAAAGGATAGTGATGTTATGATGCTATGGAAAAACCTAGATCGAAAAATTAATGGAAGCGTTTTTAAGGAATTTTATTAATAAAGCTGAATTTTTAGTGACAACAAAAAGATTCGTAATTGACTTAAAAATAACGTTACGTGTACAACCAGCCACTCTTTCCAGTACATAAATTTATTATAATTTTTCTAAGAGCTTTCATATACATAAAAAAAAATTCTGGAATAGATATTGTTGGTTTGATTCAATGAGCACACAGGTAAAAATATGGTACGAAACTGTTTCGTAAATATCTTCTGCTTTATATAATCTTAGAGAATATATGAAATCATAAAAATAATAAACATAGTAAGTAAAATTGTAAACACAATTATTATATTATTATTAAGTTACATTAGACAATGCTTACTTTTATTGCATATGGGTGCCAGAGTTATCGTTGTGTCAATAAACTTTAATTGCTGAGTTTTACTAAAATATGCAGTCTTCTTTATTTAATTACTCTTTTGATTACATTTAAAGCAAAGATAAAAATTAGGTCGATCGCGATCGACCTCCGAGACGTTTGGGGTGACCGCCCTTACTAAGACGCGCATACTAAAAGAAGCACATTTATGGAACTTCGACGCCAACTAGACTGGAGAATCGGCTTTTCGCAATTGATGCGACTGTATGTAATTTAAACAAATTATTCGATAAATGTGTGGACGACACATGTACCTCAATTGGAAGCGCACGATGACTCTTTACACGTTCACTGTCGCTGTAAGAGAAAAAAAAACGATACTGCGATGTCAGAAGAGAAATTAGTTTTTCCCCACACACCGACTGAAGAGGAGAATATAAATGTTGATCAGCTCTTCCTGCGATAGAACGGGATTGGCTATTTAGACATCCTACACTTCTACGGGATTGCTGCACGTTAAATCTGTCGAGAGCTCAAACGTCCTCCTGTTGGTGCCAGCTCAGGTGTCGTCCTCGTCACTTGACCATGGTTCAAAATTACGAGGTGCGTCGCCAAAAGCCTTCGTGTAGCTTAACAGTGCGAAGTTAATATTCACTCACTCACTCTACGGGATTGCGTTTCCGTGCTGATGCCATGTCCTCCGAGGGCGTAGGATTCGGTAGCGAACAAATTGAGAAAAACGTAGGTTTCAGATTCATCGGTTAACTAGTGCTCTCTTAACAAGTGTTACTAAAGAGAGGTAGAATATCGAAAACAAGTGTTAAGAAAAGAAAACATACAATTTTCATACAAAATAGCCACACCTATACGCCCCTGGGTGGACCACAACACCTAAAATATATTGGAAGTAGCCCGTAGTCTGGAAAGGTCCGCCCACCCCTAATTTAAAGTATCCAACGTAAAAGTTGATCTCAGTAGCTGGTAGTCAAAGTCTGAAGCTCGTAGTTAGCGTTGTTAAGTCGTGTGTTCCTGTCCTGCTGGAGACCTGACGTGTAGAAGAGTTGATTCGCGAAAAATAAGTCAAAATTCCGAATCGTCACGTTGATGCTGTGCGGAAGTTTAGAAAGGGATGTGCCAGAGCTTAGGCATTGCTCTCTTCACTTGACTGATGTTCCAAAACTCAAAATACTACGTGAAAAAAAATCAAATCAAACCTACATAAAAGATAAGAAAAATAAATCTGTGCTTCTTCTTTTAAAAGAAAAAAAAGGAAAAATGTTCTGCTGATTCAATTCATACTAATTTAACATTTCGCAATATTGTCAAATGAATAACTTCTTCAATTGCACGACAGCCCTGGGCCCTGACCTTCTCCAGAAGTTTTCTCCAGGCATCTGTTTTCTAGTTTTTTGACCTTAAAATATTTAGGTCTTTTTCGACACAGTCAATCCATCTTAACGGGGTCTGCCCCGAGGTCTATTTCCCATGGACTTTGTCAGAAAGATTTTCTTACAGCAACCATCATCATTCTAGCCAGATGATCGGCCCATTTAAGTCGCTGTAATTTGACAAATTTTACTATATCAGGTTGTTTGTAAATTTTGTACAGTTCTAAGCTAGATCTTCTCCATGATCCATTCACTTGGATCCCACCACAAGAATGCAGCGTAAGATTTTTCTTTCGAACATTGCAAAAGCTTCCTCTCCCTCAAAGCCTCTGATGCATGTCAGGACAGATTTTATAAGACTTTTGTAAAGAAACAATTTAGTTCTTAATTTGAGAAACTGGATTTTAAATAATTCTTCAAGGCATAAGAACATCTATTTGTAGCAATAATCCTTTTATAAATTTCTAGGGCCAGCTCATTTTTATTATTTATCTCAGTTCCCAAATAACTATTGAGTTTAAATTTTAAATTACATTTTCAAAAGCTGTACGGAGTGCTCGCTAAATCCAGGAATAAAGTTCGTTATATGGAAAATTCATTACACAGAGGTTCATCTTTCATCACCCACCCACGGCTTCAAAATACGAGGTACCTTATCAAAAAAACAGTATTACCCTCTCATCATAATTAATAAGAAAAAAGAGAAGAATTAATTGAAAGTTCCATAAAATTTAAAAGATACTATCAAAATTATTAACAACAGCTCAGAGCCGTTCTAAAAGAAAGCTTCTCACCAGTATCTGAGGACATACTACCAGTGAGAGAGCGAGAAATAATTCAATCGGCAAGTATGGAACATATTTAATGAGGCACCATCCCGATTTGATTTGATTTATTATTAACGTCGCACTGTTTAGCTACACGAGGGCTTTTGGCGACGGACCACGTAATTTTGAACCATGGTCAAGTGACGTGGACGACACCTGAGCTGGCACCCCCCTCTCCTAACTACCACATCAACGGGAGGACGTTTCAGCTCTCGACAGATTTAACGTGCATCGCTGCCCTACACGGCGGGTCTTTAGTGGTACTGGGCTCGAACTCGTGACAAGGCAAGCCACGGTCCGATATCTATACCACTCGGCTACCGCGGCCGGAGGGAGATGGAAGAAATCTGTGCTCTTCTCTAATTCGTCCTTAACGGAACGAAATCAGAAAGTAGACACGGAATTTGGAAGATAAAAAAGATGAAATGGAAAATAAAAGCAATTAATGGCCGTGGTGCTCGTGGTACATGATGTTTAAATCAAGGGAAAGGACAAGCACTGCTGAATCGTGTAGTGATGACGGGAGTGTCGCTGAACAGTGAACGAAAAGAGAAGGCGTTGACACAGAAAGTGTCCATAATGTGATGCCATCTGCTGGAAAATGAGTAAAATAAAAGATGATCCACAAAAGATGTGGAAAAGGAGAATAATTGAAATGGAGTTAAACTACCACGCAAGACCGATTCAAAAGAATGTGGGTTTAAGTCGAAGTAATTTAAGGGGAGTTGGAAACCTCTCTGTTTCTCTATACTGACAATGTTAAATTGGCTGTTTTTTTTTCGATGTACCTTTTCTCAAAATCTGTTTCATGTACAGGCTTGAAATTTTTCATACTATTAAAGTACACCTCTCTCATTATACTAAAATGAGCTTTTAGCTAATTTGGAATTTTTTTAATAAATTATGAAATATTTTATCAAACATTGCGAAATTTGACCCATTTTTTACTTAAAAAATTTGTAAAAATTAAATTTTTGAGTTTTTTACAAAAAGCTCATTTTAGTATATATTAGACATCATTATAAATAATTCATAAAAAATGTACACACCTGTGAACAGTAGTTTCTCAAAAAAGGTACATCGCACATTAAAATTTACATTTTGAGATAAATTGATTTTAATGTATACAGTGAGACTTCTAATCGACTAGGAAATAAAAAAATAAAAGGCTCAATTTAAAATAAAAGATACATGTTTTGGTTTATATCAGTCGTTACACTTTTAAGCAAAAACAAAGTAAATTGCTTACAATTTTCACCATTAAAATGGGCGTGGTGCAAATTCAATGATTATTTAAAAATACGTTTTAAGGGCTTCTAAATACCCTAGAAGTTAAAGTAAGGTATTTTTAGAAAGGTTAAAATCTATACAGTTTGAAAATGTAAAAATCTCAAATTGTCAAAAAAATAAGATTTTAGCTTTCCAACACTCCTTAATGGAGATGAAATCTTGCACATACAAAATGACAAAAGTTAAAATTAGAGATTTTTTTTAGAGAAAAAAAATTGAAAAGAATTACCAAAGACTATATTTAGGATCTACGAAGTCTTTTAAGGACTGGAAAATGCTGATATATGTGGTGAAGAGCAGCTCTAGGTCTTTTTGCAGAGCTTGGGACCGAGTTATCATAGGCAGGGATGACTCGGATAGATTGGTTAGGAATTTGAGGTAATCTGTCGAAAAACTTTTTGGACTGATTTTTAATGAAATCAAGAATTGGATCAATTTTGAGATCTTTGTGCAAGATTTCGTTTCTGACAAACCAGGGAGCAGTAGTAATTTTTCAAAGGTGTTTATTTTGAAAAACGTGCAATTTTTTCAAGTGAGTTACTGCAGCAGAAGCCCAGACGGGAGATGCATATAACAAAATTGGTCGGAGAAATAATTTATAGAGCAAAACCTTGTGTCTGATTGGGAGCTTACACATTCGAGAAATTAAGCAATTGAGCGTTTGGCTCATTCCTACCGCTTTTTGAAGTGCATCACGGATGTGGGGGGAGAAGTTCAATTTTGCGTCGACAATGAACCCTCGGTACTTAAATTCAGTGACCAAAAATCAAAATGGTCAAAAATGTAGATATTGGGTAAGTTTCCTATACACCTTTGTTTCGTAAAGAGGAGGCTTGCGCTTTTTGATGCATTAACTTTGATTTTCCAAGCAACGAGCCAAAGCCGAAGCCTTGTGATGTAATTTTGTAATTTTTCAATAATTTTGAAAATATAAGTGTGTTGACTAATGATAGCAGTGTCATCCGCATACATAGCTAAATGGACATTGTCAGCCTTCGGAATGTCGTTAATATATAGGTTAAAAAGTCTTGGTCCAAGCATACTTCCTTGAGGAATTCCACTTTTTACTGGACGAGGGCTGGAGAGGCAGTTTTCGACTCTAACTCTAAACTCTCTCGAGTTTAGGTATGAGTGAATAATTTTTAGGATTTGGTCCGAAAATCCAAGTCTCATCATCTTGGATATTAAGCCATCATGCCAAATTTTGTCAAAGGCTTTGGCTATGTCCACAAATAGCATACCCATGGCTTAATGGTTTTGGAAGCCTGTGTGAACCAATTTAGTGACTCTGAGTAACTGGGTTACTGTAGAGCACTTAGTTACAAAGCCATGCTGTTCTGGAATAATAAAGGGTGTTTTTTAGAGGTATAGAACTTTAAATTGCAATAAAACAACGATGTAGTATTCGATTGACATGAATTTTTTTTATTCGAAAGGTAATCTTGTGGCATTAAATTTTAAATATGATTTCTGGCATACGACTGCCACGGCTGGCTCGGATGTAGTCTAATCTGGACGTCGATGACTTTTTCCAACATTTGAGGCCGTATATCGGCAATAACATGGCGAATGTTGTCTTCCAAATGGTCAAGCGTTTGTGGATTATCCGCATAGACCAATGACTTTACATAGCCCCACAGAAAATAGTCTAGCGGTGTTAAATCACAAGATCTTGGAGGCCAATTCACAGGTCCAAAACGTGAAATTAGGCGGTCACCCAACGTGTCTTTCGATAAATCGATTGTGGCACGAGCTGTGTGACATGTTGCGCCGTCTTGTTGGAACCACAGCTCCTGCACATCATGATTGTTCAATTCAGGAATGAAAAGTTAGTAATCCTGGTTCTATACCGATCACCATTGACTGTAACGTTGTGGCCTTCATCGTTTTTGAAGAAGGATTCCACCAGCCCATAAAGCGCACCAAACAGTCAGTTTTTCTGGATGTAACGGTGCTTCGACATACACTTGTGAATTAGCTTCATTCCAAATGCGGCAGTTTTGTTTGTTGACGTAGCCATTCAACCAGAAGTGCGCTTCATCGATTAACAAAATTCGCTTATGAAGTCATCGAAAATTGGACGTCCAGATTGGACTACATCCGAGCCAGCCGTGGCAGTCATATGCCAGAAATCATATTTAAAATGTAATGCCACATTATTATCTTTCGAATAAAAAAAATTCATGTCAATCGAATAATACATCGTTGTTTTATTGCAATTTAAAGTTCTATACCTCTAAAAAAACACCCTTTACTATTCCTGGCTAAGCAGTGTTGGTTCAGGCGGGTCAAAATCACGAATTCGTATGCTTTACTCAAGCTACTAAGTAGTGAGATTGGATGATAATTTTGAGGATTAGAGTCATCAGAATTGGGTTTAAGAATGGGGATCACCACGGCCATCCTGCAACTTTTAGGGAAGTAGCAATTTTCCAAAAGCATGTTGAACAGCAAAGCAATGAAAATGATAAATTTAGTGGGAAGATTTTTAAGGATACGATTTGTGATGAGATCAATACCAGGAGATTTGTTTGGTTTGAGATTTTTAATGAATCCCTGTATTTCAGATGGAGATGTTTTTTCCAGATCCATACAGGTAGGGGAATCAAGGAATCTTTGGACCTTCCTTTGTATATGTGCAGAGAATCTAGGATTCTCCACATCAGTATTTGGTTCAAATTGTTTTTGAAGACTGTCAGCAATTACCTCAGCCTTTTCAATCGGGACAACTGCGATACTGCCGAGAGCGCCCTTTAGGGGGATGTGATGAAAAGGCTTTTTGAGAAAGGAGGTATGTCTCCAAAGAGTGCCTGTTTCGGGAGATAACTCCTCAGTTGTTTTCTCCCATCTTGTATGGGAGAAGTGTCTGATATCACTAGCGATCTCGTTGCTGATAGTACGGAGTTCATTTTTAAGAGCAGGGTCTCTAAATCTTTGTTAAAATCTCCGTACCCTATTTCTGTGGCGAATTTTGGAGCGAATATCTGGAGGTAATTTAATAGATGCGATTTTAAATTTGGGTTTTGAAGCAGCCACAAGTGCTTCGGAGATATTTTCTCCAAGCCGACCAATCGCAACACCGAGATGCTCCTTTCTGGGAGACACCGGAATGGGAAGTGGCTTATGTTTAAGAAGGAATCGGAAGTTCTCCCAATTGGTGGTGAGTTGCGCTGGAATTTTCATGGTATCAGAGTTAGTATATAGAGTTAAAATGACCAGTGGATGATCCGAACAAAGATCATCTATAACTCTAATGTCATAATTAAAAGGGATATTTTTGAAAACAGCCAGGTCGATAATTGATTCATGTACTTCCGGCCGAGAACGTGAATTAATATGCGTTGGAGTGTAAGGTGCAACAATCCTTGCATTGGGATAATTTTGAATAATTCTTTTAAGACGAAAGCCAAAATTGTTCGACCTGGTGTTATTCCACGTTTTGTGAGCAGCGTTAAGGTCTCCAGCAATGATTAAGTTATTACCTGAATTTAGAATTTTAAGAAAATCCTTTTCGGGCAATTTTCTGTTGATTTCCGCACAAAAACGAGCATAAGCAGAAACTACTCGGAGGGGAGGGAAATTATTAATTTTAATTTCAATAGTAGTAGCATCCATATACTGTATCCCCGGTAAAGGGGCTCTGCTTTGAACGAAATTACTTTTACAGTATATAGCGGTACCTCCTGCTGTACGAGTTCTAGGAAAAATTACACGATCATCTTTATAAAGATGATAATTTCAATCAGAGGGTCCTGACCAGGTTCTAGTTTGGTTTCTTGGACCAAAAACAAATCAAGATTTTGCTCCAAAACGAAATCTCTGACTTCAGGAATTTTGGAGCGCAGACCGTTTGCGTTCCAAAATCCAATTGAGATTAATTGCACAATTGAAAGTTAGGCTGAATTGTGGGCAACATAATTACGCCCATTTTTTAACGCGACATAAGCCTGAAAAATTTCACAGGCCTTATCGTCAGGATGAGGAAGTTTTCGGAGTGCTGCTCGGAAAGCCCGGGCCAACAGTTCCTCATCGACTCCTTCATCATTAGCTATCTGAATTACATTTGTGAAAATGGTTGAAAAATTGGAATTTGGGGTGTTAACATGACTAATTTCCCTGATCTGTCCAGAAACAACTTCAGAATACGAGACGGAGGGAATGATAGCGCGGTAGTTTTATTGAGGCTGTTGGATCTTGGATTGAGCATGCATGCTACTTTTTAAGTTTAGATCATTACGAGAGCCTAAATTTCTCTCTTGAATTTTATTTTGTGGCAAGTTATTAGGATTATTTCCCTTAGGATGTTTATTTTTATTTTTATTGCCCTTTTGGGGCGCTTTTTTATTATTTTTAGTCTGCGGAAAACGGGGGCATTGGCGCCAATTCGCCGCATGTTCCCCACCGCAGTTGGCACAAATTAGTGGGTCTTCAAATGCACGATTACAGATTTTAGCCTCGTGAGGCCCTGCGCATTTAAGGCATTTAATTGGGAGATGGCAGACTTCCGAAGAATGAAAAAAACCCTAGCATCTCCAGCATTGATTGGGTCTTTTGTTGCGACTATTGTCATAGCGCTCAAAGGAAATTTGTGTGCCAAACATTTCAGTAAACTGAAAGATAGTGTCAGCTTTGGCATCATTTACAAGTTGTAGGTAAATTAGCGGCATGGGAGCTTTGGTTTTAAATTTTTGTAATCGGGAGATTTTATGGATCTGAAATCCTTCTCTCTCGATTTCAACACGTATTTCTTCTACTTTAGTGGAAGTAGGAAGACCATGGATTAATAATTTAAGGGGCCTATCAGATTTAAGCATAAATGATTTATACTCAACTCCTTCATGTCGAAGGAATTGAGCGAGTTTACGATATTCGTCATCACTTTGGACAGTAATGCGAAGAAATTTACCTGTTAGTTTACTTATTAGAGTTGGGGCTAATTGCCTAGCTATGGAAATTAAAGTGCACCAAATGTCAGGAGGGTTGACAAAAATTGGTGGAATTCGATTTTGGGGGGTGCCAACAGCCGTAGGATTGCTCTTTTACCAGTATTCTCGTCCTCAATCTCAGAATCACTCGATTCAGCAGGTGGGGGCGGGGTTAGATGTCTGGGAGGTGGTAGGAAGCAAGGAAGGGTTTTTCTTACCGATTTTCTTTGCGGTATGTCTTTTGTCTGGGGTTAAAGTTCTCTTGCTGGGAGAGTTCAGTGTGGTATCAGATGGAACAGTCTCTTTTGGAGTAGAGTACACAGGAGTTAGACGGGCGCGTTGCTCTTCCACTTTCTTGATGAGGGCGTCCAGGGCCTCGATAGATATGGGGAGCCGGAACAGCGGTAAGTTCATCCTTTCCTTGGCGGCAAAAAGGGCGGTGTGGATGTTTCCCAATTCTGCACTAGTGGCGATATACTCGTCGCTGGTACAATGGAAAGTTTCCTTGCCCAGATGGCGGAAGAGTCTCTGAGATTTATCAGTTCTCTTACTGATTGTTGATTATCGTAGATGAATTCGTCAGTAATCACGAATCTGGAAGGTGAGGATGGTATGTGAACATTATTGATAATTCCATTTTGAGTCAAATCCATGTCATTAGCGGTAGCCATAATTCGGTCCAGGTCAAAAGGATTGGAAGCAGAGCCAAAAATAACCTACGTGCACAAGCTGTGCAGTCGCAGACAAGCAAAAGAAATGAGCTCAGAAACTAACTCTGTTCTCGATGGAGTCTGGAGCTAGAATCCTGGTGAAGAGGTAAGCGAAAGCTGCAGCAAGAAGAAAAGCAGAATTTCCGATACCGGAAAGCTTGAGGAAAACGACCTCACTTCGTGAAGGCGTAAACTCGAATCCTTCATCTTTCAATTTTCTTTATATACCAAATAAAACAAATTTTAAATTCACAAACACTACATATTTAAAAAAAAGTAATTATTCACACTTTTTTGTAAATTAATATGTATTTATTTTATATATCTTACCAATAATAATAATAAACTGGAAGGAAAGTTTCTTGACGCCTTTATCCACTTTCTGAAGAAATAAATGTTTTCTTTGATGCTCAAGCACTTACGTTTTAACATTTTCAATCTATGACTGATCAACACTACAGAAGAACGGAGACTAGTTCAAGGGCACGAGACAACATCACTGAGGGTGAAAGGGGATGTCGAAGATGTTTACAGCGAACTGGATAGTCGGGGCTACACTTCTTCGATGACATCGATTCAAATTTCACGTTTAAGTGTGGCGCTGGGAGCTGCAGTTGTACCACAATGACTCAATGAACTGTCAGATATTGATTACTTTAAGGACAGCTCCGAGCAGGCGCCCTGTAGCGTGTATTCCATTGACTCCAAGCCATTGCCGTTTGCGACGCCAGTAGTGTCAAGCCAGAGCTCATTGGAGGACGGAGTGGAGATTTGTTTTTTTCTGATGAAAGCAGGTTCTGCCTTGGTATCAGTGATACCCGTGTGTTGGTCAGAAAGAAGCCAGAAGAATGCTTGCAACCAAACTGTCTGCGGCCCAGACACACTGGACCTACATCTGGAGTCATGGTCTGGGAGCAATTTCCTATATATATGATAGCAGGAACACTCTAGAGGTTATCCCAAACACACTGATGGAAAATTTGTTCGTCAATCTGGTAATTCAACCTATAGTCCTGCCATTCATGAACAGCATTAAAGGGGGAGTTTTCCAACAGGATAACCCTCGCCTTCACATTGCTGTTGTAACGCAACGTGCTCTATAGAGTGTTGATATATTACCTTGGCCTGCGAGATCATCAGATGTGTCTTCAGTTGATCACGTTTGGGATATCATTGGGCAACTTTAGCAGCATCCACAGCCAGCACTGACCATCCCAGTATTGACACAAGAACAATAAGCATGGAACTCCATACCACAAAGTGACATTCGGTACCTGTATGACACAATGCATGCACGCTTGCATTCAAAATTCTGGAGGTTACACCGGCTGTTAATGTAACAGTATTTCACATTAGAAATGCATTTTCTTATGACCTTATTAACCTGTGATCTTGAAAATTTAATCAATTAAACATGGTAACTAGACAATTGCATTGTCCGAATTTCATTACTCTACAATAATTTTTTTTTAGTGTTGGGATTTTTTTCCCTCGTCAGTGTACTTTAAATAAAAGTTACGATTTCAACAAATAATTCCTCAACAAAACGTTTTTTTTAATTTGTAATTTTTATACTATGCATTTATGTAGCTTTTTTGTTGAGGGAAAAAGTCTTGACTATAAAAAGGGGACCGTAGATCAAAAGGGTTTGGGAACCACACTAGTCTAATACGAAATTATGATTACGAATTTGAATTGTGTTCTATATTTGTATGATTATTTTAAATTCTACCTCATTAAGAATTTCTGTGTTTATTAGTTGCTTCCTGTTAGGAAAAGGCTTCTGTAATTACAATACCTCTTATTCAGAAAGAAACTACTAATTGCGAGGACCTTTTCCTGCATTTGAAAGATGATTAATGTATTTGAAATCCAGCCTGTATCGATTTGCATGAATCAACTTATTTGAGATATCCACGTACTTTTGTAGCAGACAAGTATATGCAAGCCTTTATATTCATATCAGAACGTATAAAACTGCATGAATTGTATAATAGTTATTCAACTATTATATTCTATCAATTACCTCTTAAAATTTTACCTCCTGCTAAAAGCAATGGCGTAGCTAGGTATACCTAGCTACGCCATGCTACGCCCTGCGCAAGAACTTTAGGCCATTTTTTTTCGCATGACTGATGCAGGGTTATAAGATAAATTAGTACTTACATACATGGCAACAATTGTTGGCAATACCAAATTCGCATGTGTCATATGCGCTGAATTGCCAATCATATGCTTCATTCCATATAATGTCGCCAAAAGGTTGTGATAATATGTAAGTACTGATAAATCCAATTTAAACAATGTCAATCAATTATTAATAAAGCAAAATATTCGTTAAATATTAGTAATCAAGAACATTTAATATTTATATGTAATGTCTAAAAATAAAAAGCATTCTTGAAATATAGATTACATTCAATTTTACTAACTAATTTTGCTCATTCTGTAATTTCTGTTCAGTAAATTTTGATTCTTTCAATATTCGAAAATGAGAGTGAAAGGAATCATAAAGTAAGTATATTGAAATTGTTGAAGCTCCTTTAAATAATTTTTTATGAGAATTTTTAACACATTTTCCATAAATTTACTAATAAGCTAAAAAGGTTCTTTAAAACTTACAAGAAATTAGTCACCTAAAAATTATAGTTAAAAAAAAAAAAAAACACACTTTTATAGTTAATCGAACTAAAAAGGAAAAAATAATTCTTAATATAAGAATAAAATGATTAGCGAGACAATGTCATTGTGATAAAAATGTGGGGTGCTCAATATCAATTGTTATAATTTCTTTCTAGTTCTATTCTGAAATGCCGAGTTAGTGTAAAAATGTAGAACAAAAACACCCCACGCTTTTACCACAATGACATTAATATATATTTTCTCGTTAATCATTTTATTCTTATATTATGAATTATTTTTTACTTTTTAGTTTGATTAACTATAAAAGCGTGTTTTTTGGTTTTTTAAAACTAATTTATTTTTCATTTTTTAGTTCGATCTACAATAAAAGCATGCTTTTTTAATTTTTTAAACTATCATTTATTTATTTCCATTTTCAAAGAAAGTGGGCAATTCTTTATATTATAATAAGAAATTACTGACATGAGTGTTTTCGCTTTAGAGTTGTAACTTAACCTTTTAGTCACCAAATCTGGAAATGAGAAATCGTTAATCGTCATGATCCTTATCAGGACAATGGAACAAATTTATTGTATTGTCATCAGTCCTTGACAAGTGTGCAAAATTTCGTATTAGTCAGACCTTTTAGAGTGGGTAAAAATGTAGTTCAAAGATTCCGTTACATACAGGTGAAACTTATAAAAGAGTCTAAAAAGATTAATAATTGAAAACCAAAATTTATTTTGTAAACTTGCCTTTTCAAACCATGCAAGGCATTTTAGAGTTCAATAGGAAAGTAAAGCTAAAATTATTAAGATGGTCAACCGTTCTCCTTTTATAGGTCCTGTCCTTCCTCGAAAAGTGTTTCCCTTTTTTCAATATTTTAAAACAGATGTTAATCTCTGTATTCAGAGATGAACCAAACATGTTTCCAATATGTCGAGAAATAGTCTGAAACAAATATCGCAGGAAATAACAGTTTTCAATGGTGTTTTTTGACTTTATCGCAAGTAAATTGGGCAGATATAGAAAACTGTGTTGATTTTTTTTATCAAAAGAAATGCCTGATATTAAAATCATTGACAATGGTCAGTTTGAAGACTGAATGTATATTTAAATTATAATAAAATTGAAACAATTGGAAAATCAACATGCTGAAATTGATAAGATGGGTTGAAATACTTAACCATTTCAAAAATAAACACATCCCATAAGAAAATTTCGTAATTCTTTTTTAATTTACATTGTGCTGCCCTGGAACTAATGCACCAGTTGAGTCTTTTCAGTTCGTAATTTTTGGACAAGTCAGAAATCAAGATTGAATGTTGATATTTTTTAAATTCGCCAAAATAAGGTGAATATTTATCCCATTAAATTTTTCGTTCAAAGGCAGTTACTTAAGAAATACAAATGAGAACATTTAACTCAAAAATCAAAACAATCTTGTACTCGTGTTCTTCCGCGGGTAGCGTGGTAGATACGAAAAATAGTTCGGAAGATTTATGAGAATTAAATTTGTTGTTAAGCCCCAATTATCAAAATATGTAGCCGATATATTAAAAGAGTTTCTGCAATCCTGAATATCTTTTTTAATTTGTCCGAAAGCATTAATTAGCATTTTTTTTGGGGGGTTTGAGTATATGTAAGGAATCAAATTCAATCAAGGCATGCGGTCAAATCTGATGCAATCATAGTCATTTCAAATTGAGTGTATCTACGTACTCATTTTTGAGTAAATCTTTTTTTTCCGTGTATCCAAAGGCCCTGGGGCAAAAAAAAAAAAAAGAATTAGGTAAAAAATGTATGAATATTTTAAATAAATAAAGCTACATTAACACACATCAGCTCTTTATCTTACTCTGTAGAACATAGGAAAGCAAAGTTACATACTACCTACATGTATGTGTATGAGTTTTCTTGTGTGAGCTTTAGTGATCTCCCAGCAGGGGCGGCCCTAGGGCCGGACAAACCGGACCCCTGCCCTGGGCGGCATTTGGATAAAATTTGAAAAATATTTTTTTGTTACAAAAAATTTGATATATTTTCTGAAATATTATTGGGTGTGAATTTGATTTTTCATTTAACGTATCTTATTATTTTTTTTTTATTTTGTACTCTGTATATTTAATGACCGGTTTTTTTTATGTTGAAACTTGAAGGGTTCGAGGTGGGAGTGTATGTTAAAGCATGAAATTTAATACGTTTACACATCTCTAACTAGTAGCTTTCTCCCCATCCCTGAGTGAGGTCACAACGGACATTCCTTTCGCCCTTACGATGTCCGGTTTCAGCTATTCAAAAGGAGATAAGGGTAATAAGAGGTTTGGCTAGAGTCACAGGAGGTGTTTTATTTTATGCTTGAGTGTAGTTACTATAAGTTATAAAACAAACGCTTGTGATCCCCACCATTAGTAGACTATTTTTTTCAAAGAAATTGGCGTGCTTAAAAAGACGTATTAGGTGCTTGCTTCATAGCACTCTAAATAATACTCAAGTGTGTTGAGTTTTCATTTAATTCAAACATTAAACTTTATCAAAATCTACTGGAATTTTATTCTGCGTGTTCATTCCACGGCGGCAAACATAGATCTACACGTTGTACAGAAAATGCCACGTTTTTAATATTTTACACAGTTATGCTGCAGTTAAGCATAATACAATCGATACGACTACATGAGTAAAGAAAAATATAAAAACAGAAATATAAATTATGAAAACCATTTTAAAAATTAACAGAAATTAAATGCATTTACATAAAATATAAGTTTAACAATTATTATTTAAGTTTAACATTTATTTGAATAGAATTAATTTCTATCTTGCCAATATCCGTTTAGAGAATTCGAAAAACAGTTGACAGGTGCAGCCATCTAGCGAGAGAAAATCTCTACAAAAACTGTCCTTTACATTACTCCCTTGCCAGTAACAAAGTTACGATACAAGAAAAAAATATATGGCAGGGACAGTTTCAGACTTATTGAACAGATTATAATTTCATTTTTTTTACAAATTAAACTTATACAAACCGCTTTTAACACAATTATTACTAATCATTGCATTACACAACACAAAATTACTACTACAGGATTGCTACAGAAGTCTTAATGCACAAAATATGCTACAAGTTTAAAATATTAAAACACAGCTACCTTCCTGTTTCTTAAAAAATACATGGAAAAATACAACTAAAATGTTCAGCAATTACTTTAAATGTATATTTATACTGAGCAACAATCAAATTTAAACAAAGTCAAAAAGAGTATATATAAGATATGCAATAACTCAAAAAAAAAAATAATAAACTACAGAATGCTTTTGCAAATACACAAAACTCAGTCAATATTTGAACATGGGAAACTAAGGAGTACATAAATATTTTGCGAAAAAAAAAAATCATTCATATTCCAATGAAAGTTAACATGCCATTAAAAAAACATTTCAAGTTACTCTGCAATGACAACACCTTAATTTTTTGAATATTATGAAACATATCAAATCAATAGTGTTAAAAAATCAATTTTCATATTTACATACACAATGGGTAATTTTATAATATATACATACAGAAAACTTCCTATTTACAAGAAAGAATATCAGAAAACTTTAGTTTCAATTCACCACATAATTAATTATAACTCAGTTAATCACTAATACAATCCATTTACCACAATTGAGCATTTTTATGCAAAAACAGTATCTATTTATACACATTTTATTTGATGCTAACACATATTATTTCTACACATAGAATTTGATGCTAACACATATCTATTTATAAACATAGAATTTGATGCTAACATATATTTATTTATAAACATAGAATTTGATGCTAACACATATCTATATTGATATCCTGAAAATTTTATGTTCACTATTAAATACATAATAGATAATTTTGTTAAAATACATACTTTCCAATGAAAAAAAAAAAACACATTATATAACACATTTAAGAGATGAGATGCCCACAATTGTAATACTAATGAGAGAATTTCTGTCGACAATGTAAAAAAAACAGTAGTAATAAATAATTATTTGTGACATAAAGTTGAAAACTTTGTATAACATATATTACTTTGAATGCGAGAATATATATGGAAAATTTTACATCATGCTCTTTAATTTCTTTTTATTTACAAAGCTTTTGTTTGATTTAGGTTCTCGCTGTTATGAAATTACACACAATTCTACTTAAGCTTACAACTTACTGATGAGGTTATATCAGGATAGTGGAAGAATAATTATTTAAATTTCACAATACTAGCATAAAAATCATACATGTATATATAACCAATTAAGAGTCAATTTTCAATTCTAAAATCCAGGAATTAACATACATTGTCATTTTATAAGCATATCTACAACATTTAAAGCAGTGTTTACTATAACTTTTCACTATATGTACATGAATTGCATTACCAAGAGAATTATTACCAAGTATATATTTAATCAATTAGATACATTTTATAAATGGTGATTTTCAAATTTACTAATTTTTAATAACTGTTTACTAGTAATAAGTGAAAGGAATTTCAAACTTTAACACTTACATACATAATAGTTGCTATTTTGTTTATTCTCTAAATCTTACTGGTTTTTTTATCTTTCTACCACAGCTGGTAGTAGATTGTTCATCAGGCATTGGGGAAAGTTCTTTCCAATTTGAAATCTCATTTTTTTGTCCAACACTAGTTTGTTCATTTTGATTGTCCACTGCTAACAAATAGGCAGGTTTCAGTCTATCTACAGATATATTAATTGTTTTATCTTTGATTAGGATTGTGAAATATTTATCATACTTTTTATGTACAGTATATGGTCCTTCATATGGTGGTTCTAATGCTTTTTTAACTCTGTCGATACGAAGAAACACATGGGAACAGGATTTCAAATCTTTATGCACAAAGATATTTTGCTTCCTGTTGCTAGGAGACTTCAGTGGCTTTAGCTCTGCCATGTGCTGCTGTAATTTGGCGACAAAATTCTGTGGATCCATGTTAATAGTAGGGGGATCAAAAAATTCGCCAGGTAATTTAATGGAAGTACCATAGACCATCTGTGCAATTGTGTAACTAATGTCAGGTCTTATGGCAGCTCTTAAACCTAACAACACAGTGGGTAATGACTCTGTCCATCTAATATTGTTGTGAGCTTTTATAGCACCTTTCAAGGTCCTATGTAAACGTTCAACTTTCCCATTACATTGAGGGTGATAAGATGTTGTGTGGGCTACTTTAGCACCACATATTGCAGCTATGCTTCTAAATAGTTCTGCCTCAAACTGTCGACCTTGATCTGTGACTATTTTGGCAGGTACTCCAAACCTGCAAATCCATTTCTCATAAAATGCTCTCCCAACTATTTCAGCTGTTATTTCAGGTATAGGAATTGCTTCCATCCAGCAAGAGAATCGGTCAATGCAGGTTAAGCAATACTGCATCCCTTCTGAAGGTGGTAGTTTTCCAATGAGATCTATGTGAACTACACTAAACCTTTCATCTGGTTGTTCGAAGTCTCTAATTTGGATTTTGTATGCCTGCTGACTTTACATTTTTGGCATCTAATGCAAGCTTTTGCCCATTCTCTGACTTGCTTTTTAATATCTGACCAGACATATTTTTCAATCATCAGTTTAACTGTAGATTTAATACCAGGGTGAGCTAAGCCATGAATTAGTTGGAATATTTGAAACCTGAATTTTTGTGGAATGTAAGGCCTAATTTTTTGTGTTGAGATGTCACACCAAAGTTTTTTTCCCAGATGGCAATGTCGAAGGTTTAAATTTTAAAGAATTGTTGTGCAATAATATTTGCAACTCTTCGTCAGTAGTTTGCTCTTCTGCAATTTCCTCAAAGTTGATTTCGGAAATTGAATGAATTCTGGATAAGGCATCTGCAACAACATTATCTTTACCCAATACATGTTGAATGTTACAACTAAATTCTGAAATGTATTGAAGTTGTCGTTGTTGTCTTGGTGATGCTTTTTCATTTTTTGCTTAAATGCAAAAGTTAGAGGCTTGTGGTCAGTATATATAACAAAATCATTCCCTTCCAGCAGGTGTTTGAAATGTTTCACTGAAAGGTATATTCCCAATAGTTCTCGGTCATAGGTACTATACCTTGTTTGTGTTTCATTTAGCTTCTTTGAGTAAAAAGCTATTGGTTTCCAACGCTCGTTTTCTAATTGCTGGAGTACTGCGCCCACAGCAAAATCTGATGCATCTGTGCAAAGTGATAGGGGTAGTCCAGATCTTGGAAATGATAAAAGAGCAGCTTCGGCAAGGTCAGTTTTGCATTTTTCGAAGCTTCTCCTGGTGTCATCAGTCCAATGCACTTTTCTGCGGTCTTTCTTTTTCGCTCCTTTTAACAGTTCATGTAGAGGTGCTTGGGTCTTAGCAGCATCCTTTAGGTATCTTCGGTAAAAATTTATCATGCCCAGAAACGTTCGCAGGTCATGAATAGTTTCTGGTAGTTTGTAGTTGAAGATAGCTTGAACTTTTCTGGCAATGGCCGAGAACCTTCTGCAGTGATCAGAAATCCCAAATATTCAACTTGGGCAGCTCCCATCACTGATTTGGAGACATTTATTCGAAGTCCATATTGCTGGAATCTTTCAAATACCATTTTTAGGTGTTCACTGTGTTCCTCTTCAGTAGATGAGGCAACAAGTACATCATCAAGATACGGGAAAACAAAGTCGAGTCCATACAGTACTTCAGTAATGAAACGTTGGAAGGTTGAAGGAGCATTCCTCAGTCCAAAACTCATAGTATTGAACTCGTACAAGCCAAATGGGGTGGTGATGGCAGTTTTTTCTTTGTCTTCCTCAGCAATTGGTATCTGATAATAAGCCTTTACTAGATCTATCTTGGAAAATATTTTTTTATCCTTCAGGATGTGATTAAAGTCCTCAATTCTAGGAATTGGATATCGATCTGGTATTGTCTGTGCGTTGAGTCGCCTGTAATCGCCACATGGTCTTAATGTGCCATCCTTTTATTTACTAAATGCAATGGACTTGCCCATTGAGATTTTGAGGGTCTAATAATGTCGTTGTCCAGCATAAATTGGAATTCTTGCTTCGCCAGCTTCAACTTATCAGGGGCTAGTTGTCTTGCCTTCGAATAAACCGGTTGGCCAGTTGTTAGGATGTGGTGCTTTACTTCATGTTTAACAACTCTGTTAACCAAGTTTGGCTTCGTTAAATCAGGATACGACTTAAGCAGGTTGAAATATTTGGAGGCTCTATTGACTGTGCTGAGATCATCATTTTCTTGGATGGTAGCAACTTCTCCTTTAATTGAAAGATTTGTTACTCCATCGATTAATTTCCTGTTGTGCAGATCTATCAGCAACTGGAATTTTTGAAGGAAATCAGCACCTATGATTCCTCGCTCAACTTTGGCAATAATAAACGGCCACTGAAATGGGCGTCTTAGGCCTAGGTCCAGCGTGAGAATTTTTAGACCATATGTTGGAATTTCAGTGCCATTAGCAGCATACAGTTTATATTGAGAGGCTTGGCACTCACCTTTCGTTTTTGTCCAAGGGAGGATCGAGACGTCTGCTCCACTATCCACAAGGAATTGACATCCGGTTTCTCTGTCCTTGACAAATAACCGGAATTTGCGGCCTAAAATGTCGGCAGCAGGACTCGCCGCGGCGTCTACTGCTGGTATTCGTTTCCCGGCTCATTGAAACTGCACGGCTGTACGCATTTACCAGGGAGGCACTTCTTCCCGAATCGGAAATGGTAGAAGCAATATCGTCCCTGAGGATTGTAGCGGCGCCTTGATTTGCTGCGACTTCTACTCCTCTGATGGTGATGAGGGCTAGAGCTCCGGACTTTTCGTTGTAGCTTCAAAGAGGCAAGTTGTTCTTCCAGACTTACTAATTTAGAGAGGAGTTCATCCACTCTTAGGGAATTTTTCTGAACCACTGCAGCATCAATTGTTCTTAGCGCCATCTCCACGATCTTGTTAGCCAATGCGCTATTTTGTCATTTTCCAGTAAAAAAAAAAAAAAAAAAATCCAGGGTCACCAGTTATTAGGTGCTTGCTTCATAGCACTCTAAATAATACTCAAGTGTGTTGAGTTTTCATTTAATTCAAACATTAAACTTTATCAAAATCTACTGGAATTTTATTCTGCGTGTTCATTCCACGGCGGCAAACATAGATCTACACGTTGTACAGAAAATGCCACGTTTTTAGTATTTTACACAGTTATGCTGCAGTTAAGCATAATACAATCGATACGACTACATGAGTAAAGAAAAATATAAAAACAGAAATATAAATTATGAAAACCATTTTAAAAATTAACAGAAATTAAATGCATTTACATAAAATATAAGTTTAACAATTATTATTTAAGTTTAACATTTATTTGAATAGAATTAATTTCTATCTTGCCAATATCCGTTTAGAGAATTCGAAAAACAGTTGACAGGTGCAGCCATCTAGCGAGAGAAAATCTCTACAAAAACTGTCCTTTACAGACGATTCCTTCTCTTTTATTTCACTCGTTTGAAATAATAACAAGTAGTTATGTCCTTCATTTCGAATTACTTTGAATTTTTTAAGACTTAATATATGTATACATAGATAGAGAGAAAGGGGAGGGGTGGCATTGGAGAGAGGGGTGGCATTTTCTATTTTTGTCCGGGACGGCAAAATTGCTAGAGCCGGCCCTGCTCCCAGATTCAATTTGGCACCACGACAGACGTCTTCCAGAACAGTTGGGAAGAGTTTAGGAACTGCCGGAACCGAAAGATGAGAAATAACGTAATAATATATATGACAGACAACTTTATATTCAACTATTAATAAGTATCTTTTGTTGTTTAAACAGATTTGCATGTAGCATAATTGCGGGTATACATTACAGGTTCATTTTCAAAAGATACAATAAAAACAATTCCTTTTTATGTTCAAAATAAGCGAATATAAGAAACAAATTCATCTTGAATAGGACAATACTATTTTTTTCATAGAAAAATTAAGAGTTTCCTCAGATTACCTATATATACAAAGGAGAAAAGCGACTCACTCACTCACTGACTAATCACGATATCTCCGAAACTATTAAACCTACAGACTTGAAATTTGGTAGGTAGGTTCCCTTCATGGAGCAGACGTCAGCTAAGAACGGATTTTGCAAAGTTCGAACCCCAAGGGGCATTAGGGGGGTTTAAGGGGCGTTAGAGATAATTATTTCCATTACTTAACTATTAGATGTACAGTCGTGAAACTTAGTACACAGATTTCTTTCATAAAGTAAAGATTCCCTACATAACGATTTTTAAAAAACGACCTCCAAGGGGCGTTGAGGGCGCTTAAGGGGCGTTATACATAATTATTTCCATTTTTAACCTATTAGATGTACAGTCTTGAAATTTGGTAAGCGGATTCCTTTCATACAGTACAGATCCCCTACAGAATGGGTTTTGTGAAAATCGACTCCCAAGTGGCGTTGTAGAGAATTAAGTGGCGTTATAGGCAATTAACTTTTTTAAACTATTAGACGTAAAATCTTGAAATTGAGTAAGCAGATTCTATTCACTGAGTAGAGATCTGTCATAAAATGGGCTTTGTGAAAATCGTTTCCTAAGTTACGTTGCGGGAGCTTAAGGGGCGTTATATATAATTTTTTCCATTTTTAAACTATTAGACGTACAGTCTTAAAATTTGGTAAGCGAATTCCTTTCATGGTGTAGAGATCCGCTACAAAATAGTTTTGGGGAAATTTGATCCCCAAGGGTCACTGAGGAGATTAAGGGGCGTAATAGATAAATATTTCCGCTTTTCAACTAATAAACACCTGCTTGAAAATTAGAAGGTATGTTCCGTTCATTGAATAAATTTCCTTTTACAAAGATTTTTGCGAAAACGGACTCCCAAAGGAGTGGGGTTGCGAGGAATTAAGGCGTGTTATAGAAAAATTCCTGTTTTTGAATTTAACTCATTTACTTGAAATCTGTTGAGCAATTTTCATTAGTTGAATAGAGTTCCACTAAGAATGGATTTTACGGAAATCAACTCCAGGGGGAAGCGGGGAGAGTTATTGCAGGGTATTGATAGACAAAATTCCCGTTTTCGAACTGCTAAGACTACAATAATAAAATTTGGTTTGCATGCTTCTTTTGTTGAATTGGAATCCGCTAAGAGGTATTGATGATAAGCGAGGTATTGATGATAAAAATTCCGTTTTTGCTCTGTTAGATTTAGACTTGAAATTTAGCACGCATGTTTATTTTATGGAGTAGAGATCCACTGAAAGTTGCTTTGGTGGAAATCCACTTGATTATTAGGTTAAGTGAGCGCAAAAAATCTTTCTGCTTCTATTTTAGATATAAATAGAAATTAGATATTATAATTTATGTCCTTTTTATATCAAGAGGCGAGAGTGTAACAGCTATAAATATATTTTTCAATACAATCGAATTCTTAATGCTAGATTTCAATAATTAATATATATGTAAACAGTATACATATATACAACATCGTGAAATACCCAGTGAAGCGGGTGGGTAACGGCTAGTATAATATAAAAATATTTAATGGCACAATGAGGTTGATTCATGTGACGTCATGATCACGTGATGAGGAGAGCACGTGAATATGTTTTGGTTTGTTTCCCGCTTAACTCTAACCTAATACTTTTGTGAACTATTTTGCTCTTGCTCTTTTACATTATAACTCGATTACAGTAAAAGATCAGATAAATGTATATGGAAAAAAATCTGTTTTTAATATCCCGGTAAAAAATTTCGAGTGTTTAGTTAACGTAATGAAGCGTAAGGATTTTAAACCATCTCCTCACTTATTATGCTCTGACCACTTTGTGAATAATCTTGTTTTCAATACCAAACATTTCTAGAAATCGTCGCCAGCTCCATTCCTATACTATTTTTGTGTTCACAAAAGAAACTTGTGCTAAAAGGAATTTTTGGATAGATATCTATAGGAATGTATAAATATTTTTTGTTACTAAGAAGTGTACTTCAGAGTAGTTAATAGATATTTCTGTATTAAGTTATCTAAAATAAAAACACAAGAATCTGATATGTAACCTTACATGTCATGTATTAAAACAAGTTTTTGTCTCTCTCTCTATATATAAATGTATTATATATATATAGACAAATATGTATATATATAATGTATTATATATACCAGGTGTCCACAATTAAACGACCCTACTTCAAAATTGTCTACAGACGAAACTATTGTTCAGAAAGTTGTAAAATGTTGTGTACGACATAAGGAAGGGATGGGAATTTGTCTGAGCGAATAAAAAAATTAGTTCAAAATTTCGCCACTAGAGGGCGCTTTTGAAGGAAGGTCATCCACAGGACACGGTAACTCAATAACTGATACTCATTATAAAACACAATCTGTAAATTTTAATTAAACTTCTTCGATGACTAATTTTCAAAGGATTTACACGAAGGAAGACGAAATTATGCAAATTTTTTCGACGTCACACAGCAACTGTTATAAAAGCAATAAACTTTCATGGAAGATTAGTTTATTTTCATTGTGCTCGGTATTGCTAATCAGAATGTCATTATGTTTACCAGATCGAACGTTGTTAGTTAAGTTATTCTATCAAAACGATAATTCCGCAATGGTTGCTCTACGGAAATTTCGGACATTAAAGGGGTTGCGAAAAGGTCCATTGACTGCTAAAAATCTTCGATTGATGGTAACCAAATTTGAAAGGATAAATGAAAAAAAGGATAATTAAAAGGATTTGAATGTTCGTTCTGGAAGAGGAAAAAAACCTGTTTCTGCGGAAGCAATAGAGAAAGTAGCACTTCAGGTGGAAGAGGACAAATCATCCAATGTGCTGGCTAGTACAAGTGTTCGCTATGTGGCAGAAGCATTGGATCTGCCTCGTTCAACTTTCCAGAAGATCATGCGAAACATCCCCCGTTACTATCCATACAAGCTTCAATTTGTGCAGGAATTACTTCCACATGATTTCGAGATTCGACATCTGTTCTCACTGTAGTTTCTTGCTCGTTTGGAAGTTGATCCAGAATGAACTTGGAATATCCTCTGCACAGACGAAGCCCACTTTCATTTGGACGGTTCGGTGAATACTCACAACTGCCGAATTTGGGAAACAGACAATCTGCATTCCACCTTACGAGTTCCGCTACACTCACCAAAAGTAACGGTGTGGTGTGGGTTTTCCGCGTCTTTTATTCTTGGCCCGTATTTTTTCGAGGAATTAGGTGCTGGAGGTCCAGTAACATGTTCTATCACTGGATAGCGATATGCATCGTTATTACGGAATAAAATTATTCCAGATCTGCAAGCACGTCATTGCCTTTCACGCATAATTTTTATGCAAGATGGAGCTCCTCCACACATTACACGTTGTGTTACGGACGTTCTCAAACATCACTTCACAGAAGAACGTGTGATCAGCCGCCAATTTCGTCATCTGTGGCCTCCCCGATCGCCTGACCTCAATCCATGCGATTTTTGGCTTTAGGGCCATTTAAAACAGCTGGTAAGTTGTGATCAACCAAAAACTTTACCTGATCTCAAAGATAGTATTTCACGACATGTTCTTAACATTTCCCAGAACACACTGCGGTCAACGATGGAACATGCTATCTTAAGATTTCAAATAGTAGCTGAAAACGATGGTCAACATGTTGAGCATTTATTGTTGTAACAAAATTTGTAAACTGTTATAAATGTATGCTAAATATGATCTCCATTAAAAAAGGCCCTCTAGTGGTGAAATTTTGAACTAATTATTTTATTCGCTCAAACAAATTCCCATCCCTTCTTTATGTCGTACACAACATTTTACAACTTTCTGAACAATAGTTTCGTCTGTAGACAATTTTGAAGTAGGGTCGTTTAATTGTGGACACCTGGTATATGTAGACAAATATGTATTACTATATAATTTTATTCTTTTGGGAAACAAATTTCGAAAAGCATTCACTATAGAAATGAAAAAATATCTTAATTTACTAAAGGTTCATTATTGTTTATACTTGAAGATAAATTAAAAACCATTTTCAAACATTAGAAATGCAAATTACCATTTACCTTTTGTAAAGTTATAAGTAAAAAAAATTATGCAACCTTTTTAAAGCCTTTATTCGCAGCACCATTTTAGTAAAAAGATATTATTTATCGAGAATTTAATTTTGAATGTGGTAAAAAATTAAGACATTAAAATTTTTTAATTAAATTGTGTATATTATGGAAGATAAATTTGTGTGTAAATATATTGAATATAAAAGTCCTGTTCTCTCCTGCATGGTCAAAATAATGTCACTTTTTGAATTCATAATTCCTTTACACAAAAAAAATTAAAATTATAAAATATTTGTGTGGTGTATCTATTTATTATGTAGTATAGGGATTTCTTAACACAACATCTGTTTTTCAGAATTTGACTGGTATAAATTTATCACACAGATATATATATGTACAATTTTTTTTACTATGGATAACATTTATTGGTATTTGCACAAGAGTTATCAAAATGTAAAATTCATTACTTTTAATAAGTTTCACATATAGACTATACACGCATTATTGAAGTATAACACAGTTTATTGAAGAAATCTATGCAACCCCAGCTGAAATGTACTAAGCATAAGAATACTCTGGATTTTAATTTTTACATAAGTATTAAAGTCTAAAAGGTTCATCTGTATTCATACTATCCTGCTTATAAATTTAAGTCCTAAATAAATTTGTTGTATTGAGTTATTTACAAATATTGACCCAAGAAGTGTACTTAGATCAGTTCTATGATATTTATCAGTAATTAAGATCATGAAACCAAATATGATTTTACATATAGGCATTTGATTCTGTAGGATATTTACTTTCTAAAAGCAATAGAAAAATTCGAAATTTTAATATAACCTTTTTCAATTCTCTATTTACCCTTAAAGGAATAACTTGACAAATTGCTGTTCGCAATAATCTACATTAATGCAAAATTCAGTAAAAAAAAAAGTTAATTTCAGAAAAATTTCAAAATTATTTTTAATGGGTTAATTGTCCAAAATCATTGATATTTTTGTGTGACGTGAATTCAGAGGACAAATTTGGAGCACTTTTTTATTATAATATAGACTCTCTAATTTCTTAAAATCATAAAACCTCCAAATGCTACGATATACAATCAAAAGTGGAAACTGTTTATGATCATGTTTGAACACAGTAATTATAGTGATATAATTTTTTTAAAAATTCGGATGTCTTTTTGATTGGCGAAATTAGTTGGCAGTTTAATATATACGTTCCAAATTTTGGAATGGTATGAGTTCTGTTTTAGCATTTCTTAGACAAACTTTGAAGTAATTAATTTTATATTTGAAGTTAATATATTTTCAAACATGAAACTTTAGAGCAAGAATTCTGAATCTATTTTCTTAATGTTGTTTCATTATTATTTTTTTTAGTATAAATATAATTATGTATAAAAGGATACTTTAGATGCATAATCAGTGATAACAAAATAACATGTCAATACATTAATCCAAATAAGTTTAAGTTTGGATGAACTGAAGTATATTTAACACTATACATACAATAACTGGTAGAAATAAGTATGCATTAAGTGTTGGTATGTTCAGTGTACAAAAATCAAATATTCCCATTAAAACAGAAGATAATGCTTCGTATATTTTAAAGCAACAGATTGTAGAATTTTGTAATTAGTGTGAAATTAAAAAAAAAAGAAAATCATTTGTCAATTTTATTTTGATGTAGTATATGCAATGTAAAGATATATTAATAAAAATAAAAATTAATGTAAGGAAAATTAGGGTGGTTTAAAAATAAATATAATAAGCTTTAGTATTTAATATGTAATTTTACAGGTATGATAAACAAATGTTATACAAAGGTTTATTGTACTTGAAATTGTATTGGACATGAAAAAAATTGTATCGAAATATTTTACAAAAAATAGTTACATTGCCATTTTATATGTGTATTTGTTTATTTAATCGAAATTTCTTTCTATAAGTTGCATGATTTAAGTGTTCTAATTTGTTTTATGTAAATTCAGAAAGTTACTTGTATAAATTTAAGATCTGAAATTTTGAAATTCTTAGGATATTTCATTTAATCTGGTTAGTTAGTCAGTTAGATCATCTATTTGTTATCTATTTGTCCTTATATTATAGTGTTACATTCATATATATAGAGTCTGCTTTATTTACTTATAGTGTATTCATGTAATGTTAAAATTAAGTGTCAATAAATAATGTATATTAAAATGAGTATGATTATTGAATAAAACTGTCCGATAAGAATTTTCTGCTTCATTATATGAGAAATTTTCATGAAAACAATTTAATTTGTTCTACTTTAAAATAATTTTATTAAAAAGCCTATTTCTTTAAGCATGTTTCTTAATTTATTTTTAAAAAGTCAAGTTCATTTCTTTCTGAATGTTGGAGACAGACATTTCTAAAAAAATTCAAACCTTTTGAAGGGTAATAATTACAAAGGAAGTCAAACTATAAAACATATCAAATGTTTGTTTATAATGAGATTTCAGGTATCCCAAACCTTTAAATGATGTTAAAAACAATTTCATTTCCATCACAGAAGAATTCCTAATTATTAATCAAAAACTTTCATTATTAAACAACTATTATTTTATATACTCTGCTCTCAAAAAGTATAAATCTCTTGTTAAACATTAGAAATATGTATGAAAATTTTTAAATAAACAAAAGTATATCCATGTCATTGACAAATCTTATTATAAATTCATTTCCAAAATTATATTTACTTGCATTTCCTGTTTCTGAATGTTCCATACTCTTCTATGAGAAATTATAGAGATAATATTTCTAAAAACATTAAATATTTGTAGCTGGTATTTACTAAGGGAATCAGAGAATGAAAGGTATAAACATTAACATTTCAAAATGGGACCATTTCATATCTGCATGCTTCTTATAAATTACACTATTTTATGAATTTATGAGGAGTGATACACTATATGTACCAATAAGTAATTGTACACATATGAGAAGTTTTTCCAAATTCAATGCTCTCAATTCTATATTGTAAATCATTTTCGTGCGTAAATAAACATAATAAACTACATGAAAACAAAGGACTTATTATTAGGATGCTAAAAAATAATTTAGAACTATTAATAAATATATAAACAAACACTGCAAGAAGCTACCGGCTTTGCACACTAACACCTAATGACAAATATACTAAACTGAAACAAAAATTATGTTAAAAAATTATGAAAAATACTTCATACCTAATTATTAAACAAGGATAATGCAAAAATATAATAAAAATAAATAAAATTTCAGAAATAAGCTTCACACACAAGAAGTAAACATATCAAGCATACGGAATTTACACACTAATTCAAAAGGTGGGGAAATGTTGCTATCCTTGTCACGTGATTTCGACTAGGCGTCTCAATGTCTGTGAATCAACCTCATTGAGAATTAGATATCTTTAAAAAAGTAATTCATTCCGGCGATGCGTTTTTAATAAACTATGATTAATTGAGCTTTTTTTAAAACCTAATAATAAATCAAAATCTGTAAAATTTTAATTTGCTCATTAAGGAGTTACAATTCAATAACATTTAATGTTCCACCTTAAAAAATACATGAAAAAATTGTAAAAATTATGGCATGAATATCATTTTTATAGAAAAATTAGTTTATATTTACAAAATAGTATAATTTGTAACATAAACTTGAATATATAACTACAAACATATTATTCTTTCCAACGATGAGCACATTGAACACATTTATAAAAAGTTGTCATAGGCTCATCTGCAGAACGTGTCTGTATTTGTAAAAAGTATGCTTTGGCATGACCACATTTGGGGCAAGCTTCTTCTGTAGTTTCCACATTTTCCCAAGCTGCTGCACCACCTAAAACATCATCCACCTCTTTCAGTTTAGGATACATTCTGCTACTTAGTCGTCTTTTAATGTTAAAATTATATGGACAAGTACTGCATACAAATCGGAAAGCATCTCTTCCTTCTTCGGCAACCAATATATTTCCACAAGTGGGGCAGAACATCAACATTTTGAAAAACAGTAAGTAATATTAAGTGCTAAAATAAATGGTCCGGTAACCTGAGGAACTTCTAGCTTCTTATATTTCTACATATATACTTTTTCAGTAGATTCACATCACAGAAACCTAAAAGGGGTGAGTACAAAAATTTATACAAAGGAATTTATATGAAAATGAAATGCATTGATTTAAGTATTTTCATGAACTGAAAAAGTTAATTTAATGCAAAACTTCTATCAAGCTAAATAATTTATGTTTAAAAAATGTTATTTTTAAGGAAGATAATAATTAAACACAGAATCATGAACTCGTCTAATTAAGATGAGTTGACATTATATAGAATTGAGGCTAACCTCATCTGATGTTTCACGACTAACACTTAAAATATTCTTTTTCACACAGAAAAGTCTTGTGTAGTTATTATTCATTTCACTATCATATAAAGAGCAATATAGTTTTTGTCAGAAAACTTATTTTAAAAAAATGGCAAATTTATAGAATATTTTCAGACTTTTAAATTACAATACTAAAAAACTATGAAAATATTAAGACATTTATCAGTAAATACATTCTGAGCTTAAGATTGGCTATTTGACTTTGGACAACAGCAGCATCAGCAATTTTGTTCCAATTTTTGAAGCAGTCAATAGCAATGAATCAAACATCTTTATTTTAAAGCAGACTTTATTTTTAGAATTTGTTAATAAAAAAAAAGAAAAAGTTTATTCATAAATACGTGTTAATTTATGAAAAATTATGTTGCATTTTAATGAAAATAACTTATTAACAACAAACAAAAAAGATTCAAATTTATATATATTGATAAAATAAATCTAATAATATAGCCAATGCAGTGGCATAGCATAAGGGGTGCAAAGGCCATAAGGGGGCCTGGCCCTGGACGACATATGAAAAGGGGCGGTGGCAAGCACCGCAATATTTAAATTAAAAAATATTTCAAACTTTAAATCTCACCTGCGTGACGAACCTGACGGAAACGAGTGAAAGCTTTAACATATGCACAGATGAAGGAAGTTTATTAGTCGCTATGCAATCACATTCCTTTTTATGTTACTTAGGCTTCTGGCAACTGGTACTGTGTGAAGTCAATGATGCTCAAGATTATTTGCAAACAGAGGGACTAAATATCCATCAATGTGCTAAAAAAATACGTGCTTTACAGACAATATTAGAAGCAAAACGAGAGGAATTTGTGGATGATGCTTTAATATATGCTTAAAGTTTATGTGAAGAGTTAGTTGAAATTCCTTTATGTTGAAATTCCTTTTAAACCTCCAAGACGAATCATATATTTGGTGACAGAAGTAAAGATGTTCAGTTATCGTAAGAAGAGGACTTGAGGCAAACAATGTTTTCTACAATAGTCAGAGTAACTGCTGAAATTCGAGAAAGATTCCAACAGTTGCGGAATCTAGCGCAAAAACATTTTTTTAATGCCTGAAATGATATTAAGAATGGACTAACTTAACTTAGATCAAGTTCCTCAAGACATTAATAAAGAATTCCAACTTGGGTGCATACGTCTACAAGCTTTCATAGCTGCAACAGACCCAGGCTGTAAAGAAGAACTCATTAGGCCCGGCTCTCTGGGTTTATTAAAATATATTATTGAGTCCAAACTTGAAGATGGCTTACCAAACAATGTCATAATGTTGAGAATTTTTTTAACATCAGCCATCAGTAATGCCAGTTGCGGGAGAAGCTTCTCTCTCTCTCTCTCTCTATATATATAAGCTAAAATTAATAAAAAATTATCTCAGATCCACTATGTCTACATTAAGGCTAACAAATTTAGCTATTCTGGCAATTGAATGAGACATATATATTGATATTGACAATTGAAAAACACGAAAAGTGCATTTGTAATCAATATAATAATTTAAAGCTGCTTTTTTCTACTTTTACTAATTTTATTGACTAATAATTAAAATTGAGGTGACAAATTTCCAGCAGGTCCCAGGTGGCAAAAGCTCATGCTACGCTACTGAGCCAATGTATTTAAAATTAAATAAAAATAAATAGGTACTAAATAAATACAGCAAGATAACAGAGGACCAGTTAGAAGGAGGAATTTTAGAGGTATGCTTAAGTATTGAAGCAAAATAATCTTAATATATGTATCACAGACTAGTTGTTAAAAAAGATAAATCAACTACAAAAATAAAATTGTTTTTTAATGCATCATCAAAAGACACAGAAGTTACAATCTTTAATATAATCTCTTAAATCTGGGCCCAAAACTTCATTCCAAATATTTTAGACATCCTATTAAAAGTTTTCAAACAATAGCATTTTATAATGATACTAGCTGGTATACCCGTTCTTCGCATGTGTGAACTGAAAAATTAAACAACACAGATTGAAGGAAAAAAAAGTTTTTAATGAGTTAATTTTATGTGAATTACAAATTAAACAAAAAAAGCTTTTTGCATATCTCAGCTAAATAAAAAAAAAGAAAAAAAAACACCTTTGTTAAATTTTAAGTATGTAGATCTAATAGCTGATAAAAAGGATTTATATATATATATAATTCCTCGTAACACTCTTGAGGGTCGATTTTTCAAATTACCTCCCTAAGCTGATCTCTGCTCAGCAAAAGTAACACATTGTTAAAAGTTTTGCATAATTAACGCTTAAAGTAGTGTAAATAATTTATATCTGAAAGTGTAATACATTAATATTACTTTCTGTTGTACTTATTTTATTTTAAAATTGTAATATTCACAAACAACCCTGTTTCTTAAATTATAATGGCGATTCAATGAAAAATATAGAGAAATGTTAACGATAGAGTCAAGTTGGCAAATACCTAGCTACTTTCGTAGCTTGAGCTTTATTAGAGCTTTGTAAGACCCGCCGTGTAGGGGAGAAATGCACTTTAATACTTTATCCAACCGCATTATGATTTACTGCAATTTTTTTCATACAATATTTTTTTTGGATCACTACATTTACAAATTAAGGGATATACATAAACAAAATACTCCACTTCGGAAAATTAAATCCATTAGAGCTAATAAATTAATTAAAGATATTCCTCTGTAAAATTTATATACACCGTTCACTTAAAATAAGTAGTCCAATAATTTTCCAAGTTCTTCACTAACATACAAAAACATAAGACACGTAAATTTTGACATAAACTATTTTTTTGGGACAAAAATAATAATCTTTGCAATCCGCTGAAAACGCAATATCTGCTACAAAACTATTCGGCTTCCCCGCTAAAATACTCATCATAGAACTCGTGCTGCCATATATCTTGGAAGAGTAGATTTCAAAGAATACTCCTGCTAAGTATTGGTAGAATATTCCTTCTAAGTTGGTGTGGTGTGGTAGTTAGGAGAAGTGGGTGCCAGCTCAGGGGTGTTGTCCATGTCACTTGACCATGGTTCAAAATTACGTGATCCGTTGCCAAAAGCCCTCGTGTAGCTGAACAGTGGGACATTAATATTCACTCACTCTCACACTCCAAAAAATACAGTACAGTAGTTATTGCGTTTTTAAGTATAAAAATAATTATATCTGCCTATTCAATTAAAATTATAGCGTTATAATTACCGTATTTTCCTGTATATAATCCGCGGATTATGTGTTAAAAAAGTTTCAAATTTCGTTGTGCATATTATACGCCGCCGCAGATTATCTGAGAAAAAACATTCTCCATCTGAAAAGCGAACAATAAAGTTTTGGAAGAAATGCCGTTTATATTTTATAAAATAAATAACAGATGGCGCTTTCATGACTTGGATGACGTATTTCAGCTATAACTAGTTTTTGTCCAATTACATTCAAAAACGAATTCGATTCCTCGGAAGGAAAAAATAGTTATTAGTCGCTGGCACCATTTCCAATTTTCTCTCTTGACTAGAGCTATTAAGTCCTTCGAAAGTTTTCATCAAGTTGAAGCGAAAGTGTTAAGTTACACTACAAACTTAAAAGGCTACCAAAATCGGGAAGCTGCAAGGTTTTTCAACGTTGACGAATTGAATATTCGTTTGTGGAGAAAAAACAAGACAAACTTCGAAAATTGTGATTGACGTGAAAGTGCCGATCATTTTGGTAAACCTCACTGGCCAGAATTAGAGGAAGAAATAAATAAAAGGATTTTAAAAGAAAGAGAAGGAAGCAGTCTCGATCTAAATTTTTTTGCAGTTAACTTGCTAAATTAAAAAAAAAGAAAGATTTTTTCCGCATGGAATGTTTTGTTTAACAACTCAAAACATAGATGGCAGTAGCAAAGAATTTTTTTGTTTTATTGAGATTATCGTAAAAAATATTATCATACATATTTGAAGACATTTCGTAATAATTTTTTCCCCTGTACAATTTCTTACTTCTATTTTTAATTACATTGTGTATTTTTTGTCTTTATGACATTCATTATCGGCAGTTTATATTTTGGATTATTCGGCCTAAAAACTGCTGCGGATTATACGATGTTTTTTTTTTACTCGAAAAAAAGGCTTTGCGGATAATACGCCGCTGCGGATTATATACAGGAAAATACGGTAACTACTAACCACAAAAAAATTTTGAAAATTTGTCCAAATGACGCAGTGTGAAAGAGAAAGTTTATTTACTTTAAGTACCAGAACCGATAAAAGCATTTATTTTGAAAAAAGATCAATTTCTTACTACCAAATATGCATAATAAAATCATAAAAAAAAAAAATTAAAATCAAGAGAGATTTATAACAACCTCTCCCTTCAAAACTTATTTTTATTCTGAAATAAAAAAATAGCCATTATTCTGATCACAGGAATTAATTAGAAGAGAGCCCCTTGCGTAGCCAAAACAAAAAGAGTTTTTCACAAACAAAAGATAGATATATGCTGTGGTGGGCTTTTTTGCAGTACAAGCCAGATTTGCTTGCAGATGCCAGAATTTTTTCCTACTTACTTGACAAATATCGTTGTATTTTGGACACTTTTTACAAATTTTTATAAAATAAAGCCTATGCTATAAATTATAGCCTCTGTGTTATTCTGATGTATAAGCTATATTACTGTAAAGTTTCATAAAAATCCATTCAGTTGTTTTTGCGTGAAAGACCCACAAACATCCTCACAAACTTTCACATTAATAATAAATATTAGATTGAACAAAATTTGTTCCCGATGATTATTGCTGATCAAAACAAAATCATAGATCGTCACTTTGTGGACCATCTTAGAGGAGAAACATACTCTACAGCTATAAAACTTTGACAAAAACTCAAACCTCATCTCATGTAGAAATATATATATGGTGTATATGTTACCATTAAAGTGTATAACTCAGTTATTTCATAGAATAACTAGGTATTTCATGAACTAACTAGACAAGTCAGTTAAAGTATATAATATATAGATGTAAAATCTCATACTTTACCAAGTTATTCTATGAAATAACTAATGATAGAACATTAAAGTGAAAAATAAATAATTTCTCTCAAAGTTATTTTATAATTAATTGATCCTAAATATCTAAAACCTCTCTCTTTATCCCTATTATAGATGATTAATTGGTAAATAATAAGGAAAAGCAGATAATTTATTATTGCTTATATTGCTAACAGACTTTTTCAAACAAAACTTTAAGAGAATATTAAGTTAAATTTTATGAAATACCTTTATTTTTTACTTTTCATTATTTATTAGAGCAAAGATTGCTATGATGACACATTGAATTGAGGTTCAAAATTGACTAAAATAAAAAAAAAACCCAGTTCAACACACTTTTGAGTGCCGTATTTCATACTTTAATGATAAAGTAATCGTTATTCCATAGAATACCTAGATAAATCGCAGAATTCAATATTTTTATATACTTTGATTGACTTGCCTGGTTATTTCATGAAATATCTAATTATTATATGAAATAATGGATTTCACACTTTAATGGTCACATATATATTCTAAAATTATCATTAGAAAAACATATTTTTTTGATATGGTACACTTGTATTATGTCTAGAGAATTTTCTAAGAATAGTTTTATTGAAGTATATTTAGTTACACAAAGGAATTTTTCTTACAAATACACATGAAACAGAAATAAAAAAACCCAATTATAATGTATAAATCTTTTTATATTTATAGATTACACAGTAATAATATTTTATTTTATCCACATTTTGTATTAGAAAAAAAAAACTGATTAAGTGTTAAAACTATCACATAACAAATAATTCATGCAAATTAATAAGTTGAAGAGTGATACAGCTTCGAAAGGATAATTATATAAAAATTTTATGTGAAAAGGCACAAAATATATGTTAAAAGAAACTTTGCATTAAATAGAAAAATGGCTTCAAAGCTTATAAATGAAGTACAAACTAAATTTTGAATAGAAAAGTAATACTTTACCATAAGTTGAATCAAATTTTCTTTTTTGAATAGTAAAAAAGGGGATTGGTTGGTATTTATGTATTTTACTGTTAACTAATTTAATGAGATAATGATGCAAACGTTATACCGAAAACTC